>JABFFJ010000221.1:0-55505 GCA_013623715.1 Fusarium verrucosum
GGATGGGCTGGGGTTTGCCGCCATCGACGATGATCTGCTCGTGTATACGGGCAGCTGTGTCTCCATACTCGAGACGTTTCCAGGTCTTGATGCGGGCTTGATTCGCATCGAACTCAAATAGGCGTATCCGCCGATGATAACCACCGTAACCGGCGTAGCCACCAAAGCCAGAGCCACCGGCGTAGCACATCCACATGGCAGGCAGCTTGACCTCGCCCTCGCCCATCAAAGATAGAGAGCAGTAATCGTTGCAGTGGTCACTGAGCACTTGGTTAGCTAATTCAATAGATGAGAGAGGTATCTGAAACTTACTGTCCTGCACTGACCATGACGACGCCCTGCTCAACGAGGGCATCGCGGAAACCAGAGTTGTATACGGGAGCAGTGACTCCCTCTTTCCAGTCACCAACGCGAGGTAACTCGGGATTGGCATATTCTGTAAGAGGAATATGGATGAAGGCGATATCCATATGACGACCGGTGTACTCGTTATGGTTCTTCTTGAGACCTGCTGCCGTCTTCTTGAACCACTCTATCTGGTTAGGTTTGACCCAGTCGTAACCGGGGAAGTTTCGTTCATCGGGCGAGTAGGCATGTGTATCAAGGAGATAGATGGTGAGGGCAGAATGGTCCCTGGTCCCGCGAGCGAGTACCTCGACATAATAATTACCAACACCATCAATATCAGCTGGTCCAGCGACGGAGAGAGAATATGGCAGAGTTTCCATAATTGCCATCTGAGCCTCACGAGACATGGTCTTTTCGTCGTCGTGATTACCGAAAATGGCAGCATAAGGGATCTTTCGGTCAATCAGAAGTGATATGATCTTGAACATGGCCTACGCAAGGTTAGAAATGGACACAATGATATTGGAGTTGGGCAAACCACTGACAGTAGGTGCATCTGGTGCTGTATCGCCATTGACTTGGTCACCACTGAGAATTACCAAATCAGGTTTTTCATCATCCAGGAGTCGGCTAACAAAATCAAGTGTCCTGGGATCTGCTTCGCATTTACCACCTTTGTAAGAATCGGGAATAGCCTCACGACAAACGCCAACTCCGGTACTGAGATGCAGATCACCGATCTGCATAATCTTGTATCGACCATCCTCATGGAACCTGGGTATAGGCTTCTTGACTTCCTGGGGAGGGCCTCGGCGCACAGTCAATTGAACACAAGGTAGATGACTACCTGTGTTCAGGAACAAAGGTGTTCCTTTGAGAGCATATCCGCCTCTTACTTCGACAGCATCATCTCCAAACAAAACATCGAGATCAGTCACGGCCTGCTTCGAATCGCTAGCCTTCTTCTTGGCCGAACGTTTGATCCAAATGCCCGCAGGGCGAGCTTCCCATGGAGTGTCTGTTTCTCCCTTGGGTTTAGGTTGTTGTCGAGCGACCGTAATATCCACCACGACGCGGTCATCCTCGGTAAGGTCCTCCTCATGCTTGCGCATGATATACATATAAGCGCTTGTGGTCCATGTCTTTCCCAGATAAAGCTCCTTGTCGATTCGGTGCCATTCTTTGCCAAGATCGCATGAGGAAAAAGGATTGACACTCGAGCATGTGACTATTGTGACATCGGTGACGACAAGTCCGGGGTGGTGGGAGGGCATATAGCCATGGATCGAATTAGGTAGGACGCGATAGTTGCGGTCGAGGAAAGCGATGATGAGGAAGGTAAAAATAGCAGCGCCAGCGAGCTGAGCAGCTGTCCGAACCTGGTGATGGGAATGTGGTTAGTCGACAGCCTCCTATGGGCCAACGCTGGCCATGAAGGCATGGAGACATACAATTCTTCGTGTCATGATGTGCTAATTATTTGGTAGAGGTCAACTCCTCGACTGGAATCGTTCAACAGGAGTCTAAGTATGAATTCGGGCCACTTCAAGTAGGGACGGCCTAGTAACGGGGTTCGAAACGGGCATTCGGGAGGGTTGTTGAATGGCAGGCCGAACTTTTCTTCGCATTTTCTAAAGGGGTCGAGTCGGGTGCTATTGCATGATTCGGAGGGGCCAAGTCGGGAAGAGATGGAGACGATGGAATGATGCGCCGAAGTCTACCGATTGAGTTGAAGCTGTCGCGAGGGTCGTCTCTTGAAGTTGTGAAGTGGCGATTGTAAATGTCGATATTTGGTTGAATGGTGATGGATGATGAAGCGATCGACAGGCAAATCGTGGGGGACGGGAGGGGATGAGTCCGTGTTAACGTTGGTTGGTGAAGATTGGATACCTCCAGCAAGAACAAGTGGCGGACCACTTGGGGCACTTTAAACACGTACAGAGATAAAACACCTGACACACTTCACTTCAGGGAGTAAGGTATGTAGGAAACAGGGGAAAGGAGAGCAGAGTAGGTATGTATGTACAGTAAGCTATTGATAAGATCAATCCGCAACTTCCTGACCGTAAAAAGAGCCAAGGCCGAGGCCAAGAAATGGTTCAATTGTGATACTCAACATCTGTCTGGTCTTCTCTTCTCCTGGTGAAGGAACCCTCAAAAAAATAGGGTATCAAATGTGGAGCGCTGGGATCCTAGCTAGGGAGTCTTTGATGGGCAACTCTAACTTTACGATAGGGAATCTTGACTTCCATGGGTTCCTATAGGTAGGAGGTAGTTGTTCTTCATCATTTCTCTCTTGGTGAGATTCGTCAAGAGGAAGAGCGGGCCAATTCCTCCGGCTTCTTGCGTATGCCTGTCTGCGTGTACGACTCTTGCGCAAGTACGCCTATGGATGCTCAGCTGTACAGGCCATCTTGAGGTTACATCCGTAATGCACTCTCGATATAGCCACGTGAGATGAGGCCCTCGACAATCCTCCAATACTAGGATCATGTGGTGATCTAGGCGGCCCTTTTCCCTTCACTCTCTGATTTAGCCTTTGTCTGTGCAAGCCATTCTGAGATGCTGTAGCGTGCGTTATGTAAGGTATGTATGTACGTATGTGCTGGATGAGACATCATTTTTCGAGGCCTGTTGCCCAATGAGTGGATTTGCATGAGTGAGACGTACATGGTATTTGTCGCTGTTTGCAGAGCAACAGAGAATCATGCCCGCGGCTGTATCCGTAGAGCTTCTTCATAGGTTGAGATGAGCTTAATGGTCCGTGCACATTCCCCTGCGAACAGAAATCTTTGATTTATAGAGCCAATAGAAAACATTAGACATTGTTGTTAAAAGAGGCGATTTGAACAATAAATATGGACATACAAGAATAACAAGGTAGAATTGGCAACTAGAAAGAAATAGATAGATACCTAAGGCTGACTGCATCTACCTTAGTAGCTTAAGTACCTTGCCTACCTATCTGCAGCTATCCCTATGTAGGGATGAATGAGGCTTGTATCCGTGTGGGTCGCTCCTATCCATTCTTTGTTTGGGGCGCGTACCTTACCTCGCCCTCGTCCGCGCCATCAAAGCAATACAAGCTTTTCTTCTTCTTTCATCAAACTTTCGGAATTGCTGTCGCAAATAATCGCAATCCAAACCCAAACCTACTCTGACCCTGAACATCTATCAAGTATCCTCCACCCCCACTCCAATCGACCTGCGCAACATGGCCGAATACTCGTCACTCAAGGTGCCCGAGCTGAAGAAGCTGCTGTCCGAGAGGGGCTTGCCTCAGACAGGCAACAAGGCAGATCTCATCGCGAGGCTCCAGGAGAACGAAAAGAAGTCCGAAAGCGAGGCGAAGCCCGGTACGTGATCCGCCATCAGATATGGGATCTATCTCCTCGCGCGCGTCGCATCGATCGAAACCATCGGCTAATTGTTGTATTCTCTAGTCGAGAACAAGGAGGACGAGATCAGCTACAGTGACGACGAGGCTCCCGCTGCTCCCGCTCCTGCTCCTGCTGCTGTTGCTGCTTCCACCGTCGCCCCCAAGCCCGCCGCTGAGGTCCCTGCCACCAACGCAGCACCCGCTGAGACCGCCGAGGCCGAGGAGCCCACGACAGAGAAGCCCGTCGAGACAGCAGAGGCCCCTGCCGAGCCCGAAAAGTCTTATGCTATTGGTCTATCATCTACTGCTGCCGACGACGAAGCCAAGAAGCGTGCTGAACGCGCCAAGCGGTTTGGTATTGAGGAGGACGATGACGCCCAGAAGCGCGCCGACCGTGCAAAGCGATTCGGTCTCGATGAGAAGGAACTTGCTACCACTCTGGACTCTGCGCTGCCAGAGCGCTCGCGAAAGCGAGGTCGAGACCGCAACGCCGAGAGTGAAGGAAACCGCCCCGGAAAGCGACAGAGCCTTGATCGAAGAAACGGGGGCGGTCGACGACGGGGCCGTGGTGGTCGCGACGGTGGTCGCGATGGTGGTCGCGATGGTGGCCCCCGAAAGGAGAACACTCGAAGCGGCATTCTTAACGACCCGGCAGAGAAAGCCAAGGCAGAGAAGCGCGCTGCTAGGTTTGCTGGAAACTAGTAGCTACCAAGACAACCACAATGCGACACGACATTTTGCCACAGGAATAAGGTTTTAAGGGTTAGGATGAAGCAAGGCCGCACGGGCAGACTTACGTGAATGGACTTTTTCTAGTTGTACAACATTATTTTTCATCTTCAAGCGCAGACTATCAAGGATAAATGAATAAAGAGGAAATCGGCGTCTTCGGTTCGACCAATGTCCCATTTTCTGCAGAGTCTGAAGGTTCACAGTGAGTTGGTTTCTATTAGATCTAACCAGTTACGATGAGCAGTCTTGGTAACATTCCCCTGAAAAGATGACACGATACGACGCCGTCAAAGGGCAGGCCAATGAATATCTCCAAGTTATCAGCGATATCGACCTGTGCCATAAGTCGGGGGTATTTGCTTTCAAGATGTACTGATCTGGCCAATCTTATTCAAGCGCCCAAGGATTCAGGTATTGGATGATACACCATGACTGCCTGTTTCCTTCGCACTCAGCATCAAAAGGAGAGCCAGGGCTTTCCTCCCCGACGATACTCTTACCCCTATCTCGATTTTTTTCTCTCGTTCAGACACGGTGGCCTTGGGTTCAGCGAGATCTTACCAGGATCATCCTTCGAGAGTCGGAAGCAATCGAACAATCCGAATGGTTACACTTTGCAACTAAGGAGCTACAAATCTTCAAGGTTCGACGTCTTGTCAGACGCTACGGGGCTCGATCGATTTAACCCCGTTTCCTGCTAGTCTTGTCTCCCGAACGATTGAGACTGTTCGGATGCGATCCGTAGATGGGGCCAGGCTGACTTGAAGCTTGACATGCATATACATACACTAAGACTCAACACCATGACCTTGCTTCGGCCCCACTATATATATGGTGGAATTGAGTTTCCATGACGGGGAAGTCTTCCTTCATGTCTAGCTCCCGAGAGAGTTATGCACCGTCGAACGACTCCCGGTGCCGCGGTCTTGGTGTTGCGATGCCCCTTTTCGATGGCCCCTAGGAGTACGACTTACTTGTCTTCTAATGGATGGTGAACTATGGTTGAGCTAAGAGATCATCATGGAGGGACGGAAGAAAACAAAGAAAAAATTTCAGATCTCTTCAAGGGAAAGGGGTATCTGACAACAGCTGAGCTTAAGGCTGAAAGACCGACCGACTGGGAGACCTCCCGTTTAACTCGAGCGTCGGTTATTCGTATTGGACAGCCAGATTTAAGCATCATATCTTCAACACTGCACGGGACTCTGGGAATCAGCCCTGTTAGGATTCAAGGATGATCCAAGCGTCGACAATTCGTGAGCATCTGCAGCCATACGGCAGATGGATGTCAACGATGAGTAGGGGGCCAGACATGACATTCATCCGATCAGGGTGTATCCCTTCAACAGCTGAGACCAAGCAACACGTTGCGAATAGTTTGAAAACGTATGTAACCAACGAGAAACAAAAATCCGCGGCTGCGCTAATCCCGCAATCCAAAAGGGCCCATGGTCTCGTCAACGACGCAAGCCACAATGTCCGTTCTCAGACGATGGTCGCTGTCTCCCGAAAGGTTCCGGACAAACGTGCAGTGGCTGTTATACCTCAATGGCCAGATATGGCGAAATAACAAGCAGAAAAGCAGACAGTATAAAGCAAATCGAAGCGAGATAGGTCCATCGTTATTACCAACAGCCTGAGGGTCGTCAACGTTCCCAGACGCTAAGGTCGAGCCAAGTCTCAGACAGCAGGCCAATGGCGATGGCAAAACCCCTGCGCATGCGATAAGGCAATCCTGGTCGTTGAGCCATCTGGCGGCTATGGTTGGCAGAGGCGGCTAATCAATTGGACCACTCTCCGACCCCCCAGCGACTCGGTTGCCGTTGGATGTCTGGAGCCCGTCGTTGTGTCTCGAGTGGCCCGCTTGGTGATTTGCAAGCGAAGAGATGGCTTCACAAGCTGGGGCTTGCGCAAGACGGACTGGAAAATATTGCAGCAGTTTGATGAGTTGTCAGTGAGGCAAAGCTGCACATCGGAGCCATTTGCATGCATTCACCGCTGCCCAAAGTACAGAGTACTTTGATGTCGAATTCGAGTGACTTGCCAACTTTGCAGGGGGTGTCTTATTCGCTTGGCCGGCAGACAAAGCCACATCGACAGGGATCACGTCTGCCGTCTGCCGGAGTGGCCAGCCACGCGCGATCTGCCACGTCAGTGAAGCCATCTCAACTCCCAGAAATCAGGGACACCAGCCTCAAATGCCCGGGAACCTGTGGCGGATATGGGGAGTTTTCATGTGGCGGAGCTGCTTGTGCATACAAGGTATGTATGAATGGGATGCCTCTCTGGTAGCCTGTTCCCAAATCATGCTGGTCCTGCAGCAAGATCTAAGACTGATCCAGGTACGTACGACGCTTGTTTTTTCAGGTTTATCGGTGAGATACCGACGTCAAGACGCGTTTGCCGCCTTGCCACTAATAATATTCAAGCTATGAATTTTCTTCTCAGCTAGCCAAGCTTGTTCTAGAGAGTAGCCGCACATACCGATCTGGGCCCATCTGGAGGCTGAAACTCTCACCGAACGTTTGGAATTTGATCTCGTGAGAAGGCTGCCAGTAGATATGATATGCCAAAAAAAAAATGCCTTGTGTCTTAAAATGACGTCTCAAAGCCTGGTATGTGCTTTTTTTTTTGTCTTGGCCGAGCTCCGACCGTTTTACTCGGACTTGCTTTTTTTGGTCTCGTGGTGTCTTATCTTGCAGAGTTGCACATCACGAGACTAACAATGCATAGCGGTGAGCTTTGACTGACTGACTTCCCAGCCAATACGTAGATCGGTTTTGCGCAATCTCTATTCGCTTCGCTGATGAGTGAGCGATTTTGCAAACTAACAAATTTTGTTGGACTTGAGCTCCCTCTTTGCCATCGTAACAAAGTTATTACGTAGTGCGCCTTTGCCGAATTATAGTACCCATGTCATAGCTAAGTACAGGGGTCTGAGCAAGACATAGTTTTTTGCTGCGAGGATTGGTGAAGGCTGAGACGCATTATTGTGGGTTAGTCGTTCGTGATATTAGGTATAATTGCAAGGCAAAACATGCAGGAGAAATGGATATCATTATCCATCTTGGGGCCCATTCTGACGGGACGGACGTGGAGTGAAACGAGTGCGTGTGATTCATTGGTAGAAAACCCTTCAACCACAACCAATGGTGTCGTTGGCGATGCGCACTCCCAGGCGCTTTGCGCTGAGATTTTCAACGAATGGGAGCGAGGGCGAGAGACAGGTCTCATGTCTGCGGGACAAAGCAATTTTCAGCGGGATGGCTGAGCGTTGGATCCCGTATCGACATCGGTTCTTGAGGTTCTGTTGAGGACAATGCTCAAACATCGTGAGAGGCGTGCAAACTGGCAAACAGCTTGTCAAAGGCCTATTCTCGCGCCTATTACACGCCACTCCGCGCCAGTGACGGTCTGATCAATGCACTCCTCTGATGATACTATTCTTGTCCCAACTCGGCCGCTATGTTGGCTGCAGCTGCAGCTCATGCAGCTGGTCTGGGGCTTGGAGGTTGACCGACAAGGAGCATCTCGCCCCAGGATCCCACCCTGGTCGGTGGCCAACGACGAATACGCTGTGTGTGTCACTGATGGTTGATTCGAGATTCAAACTCTCATGTCATATTGCGAAAATGGCTAACAAATATACAATTCGAGATGAATGCTGTCAGATCATCCTACGAAGGATCCGATAATGTATCTAGACTTTCCCCAATGCGGGGGGCACTTATTTCCAAACTGGTTACCCGGGGTTCTAAAAATGACAAGAAGCTCAACCTCCACTCATCACTGGATCCGACAAAGTGTAGGTCTTGTTATTCGGATTAGCCATGACTTGACTTGATAAGACATATCATAAGTCTTGGTGCCTAGGATCCCATTGCTGACGCTCATCATGACAACATGTTTGGATGGTGGGTTGACAGAAGGCAAGACATTTTAGAGACGTGCAGATCAGATCAACCTGTGGGAGAAGGATAAAGTGAGACATTCTATATGCATGTCTCAGACATGCAGATGCCTCCAACGACGTTGCATGTTGTGCTGAAGAACGAGAGGAACAAGCGCCGTGGCAGATGTCTGTCTCTGGGAGTCACGGATAGGTAGTTTAACACGCCCATCGAGGCTAATCTTGAAGTTTTCATCCCATCTGTTTACCACACCAACGGCCTTGTCCTTCGGCTCCGGACAGACATAGATTCATACCCCTGACCTCAGTGAGAAAAGATAATCAGTCATTGCGAATACCATTCCTGTGCCCCCTCAACCAGCTTCCTCAGCTCCAAAAAGGGACGCAACCAACACCGAATGCCTGGTCTATCCCCTGCACCCGCATCAGGTCTTGGTCAGGCTTTTTTCTCATGAGATACACGATAGACTTTGATTCGATATTATACATCTGCTGTTGGTTTTTGTCTTTCCATATTTGTGCACTCCTTCTTATTGTTTACCCACCCTTTCTTCCTTTCACTCATCCCTCTTCATTATTCACCCTGGCTGTGTCGTCGCATCAGATTAAACATTGGTCGAGGGCGAGCAGCCATCGGTCCATCACTTTCAGCTATTACTGTGCTAACTAGGTACAATACTGCAACCTTGACGGTCCAGCCCAGTCCAATCCAACTTAACCAGTCGTTTAAAGATGTTCATTTCTTCTGGCTCTTCAACATGTCTCTCGTTCAAGGCTCCACAACACACTCGCAGGGTCTTGTAAGTGACCAGGATTGGAGTGCAAATCTCTGCCAGGATGCCATGCCCAATCACCGCCTCGAGATGGTATGAGGGCTTTCTCATAGGACAATATGAAATGCACCCCGAAGGAGGGAACGCGGCGCAGTGCACGCTTGAGTATGCGCTCCGCAGCTACGCTCTTCTGCGCTGACCAAACGGATGAGTCAACTTATCGCAGAATGCATTGCATTGACGTCTGGCCACTGATTGTCGACATCGGCGACTCCACGCCCAGGACCTGTCGAGATGTGATGCCTGGCAGGGCAATGCCTGTAACAGACCAACAACCTTTAGACCAGGGTGCAGTAGCTAAGGTAGGGTAGGGTTAGTTGTAGGTTGGGAGGGATAAACGCCACAGTCAGAGTCCTCCATCCTTTCTTTGCATGTACCTTTACCATCCCCCCAATGTATTCATGTACCAGATGTCGTCGTCCACTTATGGAAATCGTCAATTGCCTAAATACTACCTATCCCTATGCTCCCGTCGCGGGCCTCCCCGCTGCTGCTACCATCATCTACCTACCTCTTTCTTACATTATCATATCTATATACGCTCTCTCGTTTTGCCTCTGTCTTCGTATTCTCTTTTGTTCTGTCCCCCATCTAATTCCCTTTCCCTTGTCTCATCCTCCACTTACACTCCAACCTTTTACGACACTACCGTACTAAAGCCCGCACATCAAACACTCATCACATCAACCGAAGCGCCAGCACTACTCTGTACTGTACCGTCTACAAATTTTAGGCGCGGGTTCATCCCACTCTTCACACCCATCACCCATCGACTAGGCTTCTTCGAGCTGATTAACTTTACCCACACCAATTCTTACAGTACCATCACCCTCCACACTAATAACGACGACGTCGACTCTCTGCTCGCTCCTCCGACCCACGGCCTCGGTCACTTTGACTTTCTTATATCATACACCAATTCAGAACCATCCCCGCGAAATATGAGATTAGGTATATGAAATCGATCTTGAAGGTTGGAAGATGGAATCTCACAGATTGGGGTCTGGTCTCCCAACCAGACCCTCGGAACCGTCTCGCATAAGACGGCCTGGACCTGTATCTGAAGCCGAACCTGGAGTTACCACAAATGCCCCAAGGACATTCAACAGATCGGGAAGAAGTCTAGAGATTCCACGACCATTGCCCAAGCCTTCTTCCATCTCACGCCCATCCGCAAGGGCTCCTCAACACTCTACTGCTCGGCGACCGTCAATTCCTCAGCCTGTAGCAAGACCTGGTCTTAACCACCAAGCGCAATCATGGGGCTCTTCTTCTACTTCGATACCCACTCGATCAACTACCAACCATCGTGGGGGTTCTGGATCCAGGTCCATGGATAACACAGCGTCTAACCCAATTGTTTTGCGCAGGAAGAAGCCATCCCTCTCCGGCGATGCCAACACTACCCGGAATGGCTCATCCCGAACGGATTCTTCCTCGTCATCTCAACATAATCAAGAGCCCTCTTTCGACCATGTCTTCGGCTTCCATCTGGATAGAGAACTTACGAGCAGCCCTGCCGAGATCCAAGTTGCTGATGTTGTCGAGGTAAAGAAACCTTCCAGGTCACCAGTCATCTACCCTGAGCTGGACCGTTATCGAAACGTTCGACGGCCCTCAGATAGCTCGGATAGTCGCATTGAGGTTCCGTTCCGGTTAGCGACGCACGATCTCCCACCTCCAACACCAGCCAGCTTACTATTTTCCGGAACTAGTGGAAGCCCTTCTACTAGGTTCTCCGAGTCGCCTGGACCAGGGTCTTATAGTCGCGACACCACGCCAACCTCGATTGCATCTCAGTCTCCTGGTGTCATTGCCCCTCTTCGCAATACTCAGAACAAGAACCGGCTGCAGAGTCCTATCCTCAACAGACCTCCCGTGACCCGACGAATAGGAGGATCTTTCCCTAACGAGGTTGATGCTATCACAGTTGATCCCCATGGCCTGGCAGCTGTTAGAGAGTCTTTGACTTCTTCATCGTCAAACTCAACTGTCCGAGAAGCCACCATCAAGAAGAAGACCAAGAACCTTCCTCCCCCGCCACCCAGTCCTCCACCACGGAAATCATCACAATACTTTCGTGAGGAGACCTCGTCGCCGAAATCTGTGCGCAAAGTTTCAAGACCGGCGCTGCGGTCTCCTTCTCCTGAGAGAAATGCTCAGCCCTCCGCTTCATCGAGACCCGTCCCCCCCTCACGGCCCAGCAGAGATGGCACCCCCGACATGCAGTCCCAATTATTCAACCCCGTGCCAATTATTCACAGCAATCTTTCCACCCAGTCCCTCCCAACTGAAAGACGCGGAAGTGAGTCTGCTGTTTCGGGAGCTCTCTCACCACCCAAGCCACAGTACACACATGGAGGTCGAACGGCATCCACTTCTCAACTTCCCATCAAGGGCGAGATGTTTGCTCAACCAACCACCAAATCGAAGAAGGGCAAGACTGTTGAGCCACCTCGAACGACAGGCACCCCGAGTCCTAACGTGTCAAGCTCCTCTTTCTCACGATTCCCATTCTTTGGTCGTAAGAAGCAAGCAAACGCAGCACCGGCTGAGAAAAATGACAAGGATAAGAAGCTTATTCGCAAGGGCCCCGCGGCTGGCACTGGCCATGAGGGATATGGACGTGTTGGTGCTCCTAAAAGACGCAGTGGCAGCACCAGCAATATGAATCGCAACCCTCCCGGCGGCCAGATGACTCAAGAGCCCCGTACCAGCCATGATTCCTTCTTCGCAGACCGTGTTAACCCAGTGGTCATCGCTGGAGGCGAGATTATCGAGAACCGAAACGCGAGCTTTGAATTCTCCCCAAGTTCAAGCTCCCAGAGTTTGATAACCGATGAGTCTAAGTTTGGAAGCTCGCAGTCCTTGTTAGCTTCTCAACCGAAGTCTCGAAACACTCTGTGGCCATCGCCCATGTCACGCACTCCGCACCCAGCTTTTGATTCCCGTCGACCTTCTGAGAGTAGCGATTCAGATGGTCCCACGATGAAATCAACACTGGCTTTCCGAAGATCTGTCCATCGTCTGCGATCTTTACCTGATGACCCCCTGAAGCTCCCTCAGCCCATCAACACCTCGGGCTATGCATCCCCGCCCATGACAAGCTTTGACACCAGTATTATGTCTGACGAATCTCATTTCGAGCTACAAAGGGAGATGTCACAGGAGGCCAAATCAGCTCACCCTGCCCCAAAGAAGCTGGTCAAGAAGCCACGCTCGCCTCGAAAGTGGAACTTGTTCGGCAGATCAACGCAGACCCAACAAGCATCTAACCAGAGTGAGAAGGTTTCGGCTACTGTCAAGATGGTCGAGAAGAAGCCCCTTGCTTTCTACGCCATGATGGATTCGTCTGAACAAGACGACAGTGACCCAATGGACATCGAGGATGTCTTGAGATATGCTGAGGTTTACGGCAAGTCGCCTAGTGTTGGCGGTACTCCCGACCTTTCACAAGGCACTCCGGAGTTGCGATCATCCAACAACTCTCCAGCACGACCTGCCAAGCCAGTACAAGTCACAAGACAGGAGAGTGTTGAGATTGGCACCGAAACCCGACTGCCTGTCCCTCAGCAGACAGTGGCATCCAAGAAGCCTACCCTGCAGCCTCTTTCAACAACCACCAGTGGTGTTGGCCGAAAGAGCAGACTTCCTCAAGTCGGGAGAATCCCCAAGGTTGTGAGCAATCGTACTGAGCATGTGTCTCCTATGAGCTTTTCTCGACCTTTCAGGCCCAGCATGCAATTGGCTCCCGAAAGTCTTGAGATGAGCGATCCCGATTTGACCGCCAAAGGCACATCACCTTCTAGGCCGTCTAGTCCTGTTCCAGATTTGACCACCGACGGCTCAACGACAGGAAGCACTAACAACCCCTCTTCAAGAGACTCAAACCCTCCTGCGTTGAGCCGAGTTGAAAAGGAGTTCTTGGCCTTCTCACCTCGCAAGAACTCTGAGGGAACTATCGGCACGTCCAGCTCAAGCTGCTCTGGCATGCTTGCATTCGCTGGCTCTACTGCAGTCATCCCACAGCCTCATGACCCACCTGCAGAAGACGAGGTGTGGGATGAGTACGATGACCTCCTTGGGGATGATGCCAACAAAACACATCATTCAACATCGTCGAGGGGCACTCCATTCCACCTTGAGACTTATGAGTCCAAGCTGGCTAGCAAGGAGAAGCCTCTGGAGTCGCCCACGATTGTCTTGGACAAGAAGGCTAGCCGACAATCCAAAGCAACAACCATTTCCAGTACCTGCAGTGCCGATATGACTGAGCGTCTGCGAGCGGCTTTCCAACCTCACCCAAGCCCCAGCACTCCCTTCTCAGTATCCAAATTCGTTTCGGGTTATGAAGACCGCAACATTGACACTGAGACGACTCCAGTTCCCACAACTGGTGAGGTATCACGGAGAAGTAGCCGATCGTCCCGCAAGACAAGACGATCTGATGCCAGTTCCTCCTCAGATGATGGTTCACCACTTGCACAGGTCAATCTCAGGGTTGGCTCTATGACGGTGAGCAAGTGGCTGACTTTTGGACATGTACTCTTCAGTGATGTTCGCCATGAATTGGTCCCTGTTGAGGGATCATTGAAGCGACACTCAATCCTCGTGATTGACGGCCTTGGTAACGATGACTGGTCATTCTACGCCGCCGAAACCTACCCTGCTGCTACCTTCTTCAACTTGTCCCCCCGTGCTCCTCTCCCAGAAGACGTCAAAAGTTCCTCTTCTAGTTTTCCTCTCAGCCCCCCGAACCACCACCAGATTCAGTACGTCTCTCATCTCGACAAGTTCCCCTTCGCCCCTCAGAGCTTTACGGCCATCGTGTACCGCTTCCCCGTCGCTGCACCCGAAGCTTACTACCGAAATATCCTCACGGAAGCCCGTCGTGTACTGAAGCCCGGAGGCTTCATCGAGCTATCCATTCTTGATGTTGACCTAAACAACATGGGTAATCGGGGCCGACGCACAGTTCGCCGTCTCAAGGAGAGGATCAATGAGAAGACGCCTGATACTAGTCTCGGGTCAACCGCAGATCTCATTGTGCGTCTCCTTGGCAAGGTCGGCTTCACTACCATCAAGGCAGCAAGAGTGGGTGTGCCTGTGGCAAGCTCCGTCACTAGCTCAGACAGCAATGCCGACAAGGGAAAGACATCTGCCGAGAAGAAGGATCAGCCAAGTCTATCCCAGATGATGAGCGACAACAGCCCCTTGGCGGACGAGGGCATCACCAAGATGGTCAGCCGTGTAGGCCGATGGTGGTATACACGATGCTACGAAAATGCAGCAGAGAACCCTTCTGGAAAGAGCATCTGGAGCGACAAGTCTCTACTTTCTGAGTCCGAAGAACTCGGTACAAGCCTGAAGCTCATGGTCTGCTGCGCTCGAGCTCCTCTTGAGCGCATCACCAGTGTTTAGGCACAACACACAAAACATACTTTTCTTCCTCTACTTTTCCTTATCGGTCACAAAGAAATTGCGCAAGATTCGCAAGTATAATTGGAAAGCATTACAGGTTGGAAGATTCCATGAGGCGCAAGCCCATTCCTCAAATAGAGGCTGTACCACAAGATTATGCCACAGCCCCCGACGTGGCGACACACAACAATCTTTATTCACTTCTTTCCTCTGCAGAAGAGGCTTATGTTATTTTTTATCTGTTTGAATAATCTTCAGTGCCGCAGGTCGGGTTTGACCACGCACTGGATGCAATGGTATTTACCGGGACGATCAGGTCTTTTTTTCTTTAATATGGGGGAATGCTGGGCATTGCACTCCACGCAATTTGGAAAAAAGGAGTGCAAAAAAGAAAAGATAGGGTTATTACGAAATGTTGATGATTGAACGTGTGGAGGAGATATGACTTGATATTTAAGCATGTTGCATAGAGATACCCATTCATGCTTTGGGAGCCAGAACGAGATAGCAAGCGGCATATTACTGTTACACTCTGATGTCTTTTTTCGTTGATGCATGTCTGTTGTTTCTTGATATATCTGGCTTCTATGGGTCTAAAAGTCTACTGTACAGGTCTTTTTTTATGTATAATAATATACAGAATGTTACAGATTTCGTTAACATCATTCGTTTTTCTCTGGTTCGTTGCTGGCCGTGTCCTCAGATCCAGTTACATCCTCAACGTCAGAGACACTTTCTTGGTTATCTGGCTCGACTTCAGAAGGCATCTGATCCACAGGCCATCGCCTCAGAACACCTACAAATCCACCGCCGTAAAGACGATCACCCACCTTGGGCCGCATTATCTGCACTGGGGCACCATCTGGGTTTTCTCTAGGAACGAAAGTCTTGACATCCCACTCCTTGCCACCGCCGGTATCAAGCACACCGTCAGCTGTTGTTGATACCTCGAGCTCTATAACTCTCTCGCAGCGCATAGGCTGGCGTGTGCGGGCCATCCAGGTCTGGAAGTCGGCGATTTGGCTAATGGAAGGTGTGAAGATGATAAGAAGGCCGTTGGGGTGGAGGGCCTGGATAACTTGAGATGCGTGGTCGTGGGCGGAGGGAAGATCTAAAATGGCGTGTGATAGGAAAGGCTGGTTATCCGTCTCAGCCAGACGGGACGAGATATATTCGTCGACAGAACCGACATGGAAGTCTATGGTGGGGAAGTACAGAGAACGGCGGAAGTACCGTATGAGTTTGTGTGCAGCGCGCGAATGCTTGTGGTTTCGATCAAGAGTATGTAACACGGCGCGACGACTGGAGCGGTACGAGTCGAAAGATGCTTGGTCTTGTTCAGACAGATCGAGGCCGAATTCGTCGGGTTTGTACCGCGCAGTGCAGAGGATGTCGCGCAGATTGGGAGGTACAGCTGGGTTGGCTGCGTGGAGAG
This sequence comes from Fusarium verrucosum, assembly GCA_013623715.1. NCBI lineage: Eukaryota > Fungi > Ascomycota > Sordariomycetes > Hypocreales > Nectriaceae > Fusarium > Fusarium verrucosum. Next base: position 16,059 of record JABFFJ010000221.1, read on the forward strand.
CGCGAGCGATGTGTAGCGTCAAACTTCCCATTCCTGTACCAGCCTCAAATATTTCGAACGGTCGAGGTGGTTGATCGGTGTCTAAGTCGTCCTCTTCTTCACCAGGTCGGGAAAGGTTCAAGTCGAGGAGTGATACGATGGTGTTGGCATGATGAGGATAGATCTAAGAGACGTTTATATATTAGCTGTAGCTCGCCGAAATCAATTGGTATTGTCCTGTACCGGAGTCGCCATTCGTGGACTATTAATGATGTACGAAGCCAAAGTCGGCTCATGCAATGTAACAGAGCGTCCTGAGCTATCAGCCAGAACATCAAGCACACGACGGCCAATGAGCTCAGACGAGTTGATCGAGGCGCCGTATCCGAGGCGTATTTTCGTATCGGCGCGAAGAGGAGACGTGAGGTGCCATTTGGGAGCTCTGATGCCTTGCTGGCGCAGAAAAAGGACGTCGTTTTCTGGAAGATGGCGGGGTTAGCATGATGAGGCCTGGGGAGGGATGACACGGTTATTGACTGACTTTTTATGGTGCGGGAGGAAGAGTACAACCGCCGGAAAGGAGTGGAAGAACAGCCCACGAAGGCTGAGGGACGGATTGGGCGCATGATGAGGGTTGAGAGTGGTGGAGAGGTTGTCATGATGAGAATCTTGGAGAGGTTTGGTTTTGCGCCGGAGATGACTCGGGAATAAGAAAAGATGAGACGAAGATCTACCATACACATAGATGCATTGTATTTATTGTATTGTATTGAAACAGATAATGCTTTGTTAAAGCGTGTAAATGAGGTTTGTAGATAATGTCTATCTACTAATTTATTTAGGTATTCATTTGTATTGCCTCACTTCGTTTACCAAGGTATTATTGGCAGTTACCGTTTGTTATTTTGGCCCAGGGTATCGCCTTCCCTCGTTTTGGAGGGTTATGTCCTTCCTTCCTTCCTTCTTTCCTCCCAAACCATGGCGCCGCCTCGCTCTGGATGCAAGACATTTCACTGCTTCTTCCTATCTTTCATTTCATTCCTCTTCATATCTTTGATGCCATCATCTCGAGGGCTCCCCAAACTCCGCCATCATCCCAGCCTCATCTCGTCCGTTACTATTGTACAATGGGGGTGCCATATAATAATCACCCAAAACGAAAAATGTTCAAGCACGTTTGCACCATCTTGTGCGTGCCGGCTTTCGCAAAGCCCCCTATATAAACGCCGGTCCATGAGACATTAACCATAAAGAAAAGACATGCTTGCTCGGTACCAGACTCCAGGCTGTGTACTCGTCAATGGGATCATGATGGAATCCAAAAGTTAAAGTGTCGTGTGCCTCAGGTATTATACGCATACTGGCATCACGTACTGTATATCGTGCAGTCGTTCAAGTCGCCTTCGTCACCCATACTTGTTGAAAACATCGGCTTCGTCGAATTACATACGTCGGATCAAGAAGAATAAACGATCTGAGATCCTGCTCAGATGAACGAATATTTTGCGCTCGACATGTGTTGCTCCATTGCAGCTGCCCACGAATCTTGTGCTTGAAGCTGCTGTGGGCGCTGTTGCTGCGACTGCGACTGTCGGTGCTGGTATTGGTGGCTTTGCTGGTGCTGGTGTTGTTGTTGTTGCTGCTGTTGCTGGCGATGATGATGATGCTGCTGCTGCGGCATGTGCTCTGGCGCGTGCTCCGTCGTGTGGAAGTCCTCCTCAAAGTACACGATAACGCGAACTCCAACATGTTCTTCAAGAAATCGAACGCCCGACTCGTATCGACGTCGACACCGCTTTGTCCATGGATCAACCTTGACAGGGCTGTGGTAGCAAAATACATTCGGTTGTTGGCTACGGACAGGGAAAAGAAGACCCATGCCTCTCATATGGTGCCAAAGGTCGATTGTCGCCTGCTTCGTCGCATCAGAATGAGGTTGTGCTGCGAACATCAACTGGACGATTGTGTATCGCAGCACAAGAACATCGACGCTTTCTGAGCCCAGTCGTTGCTCCATTTGTCGCTGCAAAAGTCGAAGTTCTACCACCAATTTCTCCAGTCGTTCCTGATTTACGTGGTTGTAAAATATCGCCAGGTCGACCCATGTTCGAGCTACGTAAGGATGTTTACGTCCATAAATGGCCTCCAACTCCTCCGCAATCGTGGGTATGCTGCCCCAAAGTAGCTCGGACAGTGTCCCTGGGCCGTGCTTCTGCTGAACCTCGTATAGGCAAGAGAAGATTTGTCGTAGGGGATGCGATCTCTCAAAGTTGGTCGTCGAGTAAGCTGCCAAGTACTTGCAGAGCGCAGTCATCATGCCGGGATCGCGATGAACCATGCCCAAGAGTAACTCCTTGATTCCCTGGGGAGAGAGCTTCTTCAAATCCGACTCAAGTTGCTGGAATGCCTTCATCAAGAAATGGCCGCCCTGATCATGATCCTTCATTTCGAAATAGTGGTTGGCCTCGAGAAGAAGATCGCTGGAACCAGCCCCCCAAACCATGATGGTTTGCCATCCAATTTGAGCATCAGTCTCCACCTCAAATTGTCGACACTGCAAGAACGCTTTCCTCATGTTGCCGATGATTGTTTCTTGAGCTCGGAGGAGGTCCGGTGATTGGAGATAACCTGGCGCAGGAGGCGGAGTTGGGGTTCGGCATCGGATGTGTGCTGGCAGATCGGCTGGTAACTCGAAATCGACCAAGTCATATTCAGTCACACCCTTCCTCTTCAAATACGTTCCCAGATTAACAACCTTGCCATTACGGACGAACTCGGACACCTTCCCTTCGGCATCTCGTTGGAATTTCATCGAGAGCAGGCGCTTAACTTCCTCCTCGGTATTATTCTTTACAAAACCCCATTGCGAGAATCGAGTCTTGTACATTTTTGGTCTACAAAGGTGAGACATGGTTCTGAATGGGTAATGGAAGGTACTTACGTTGCCTGGAAGCCATACTTATCGGCCATGACCGACATGACCTCTTTGAGTGGCTTTCTTTCCTCGAGATACAGCGTTCGAATGGTGTTCTTGAAAGATTCCCATGCTTCAGCAGGGACCTGCTCTCTTGACGGGCGGCTTCCCGCTTGGGATCGTTGGGACACTGAGGTTCTTCGTTCGTTCTAATGAGGGGTTAGGAACATCATTTCCGTTCCCGGGTTATGGGAAACATACCGGTGGCAGGAAAGAAGAAGCAGAGGCTTGAGACAATTGTGGCGTGGAGGGTTCCCGTTTGATGGGGGGGCTGAAGGGTCCTGGTGTGGATATTGATGATCGAGAAGGTTGCCGAATGGGTCTGGGGGGTTTCGCGGGGGGCTTGGCGGGAGCTTTGCCTTTAGCATTGAAGCTGGAATTTGTATTGAAATCCAAGACCAACTGGCTTCCAGCGTTCATCACGGGTTTGGGTGTTGAGGGGATCGGAGGTTTCGTGAAATAACCACCAGGATTTGAGGAATTACTGCTACCTTGTGGTTGATCCAAGGAGGGTTTAGAAGTTGGCACAGGCGGTCGCCATATGGCAAATCCAGGTGTACCTGGCACGCCTGGGTTGGCAGAGCTGGGGGAAGTGCCTTTGGTGTTCATCCCAGAATTTGGCATCATTGAAGACCCAACCATGGATGTCTCCATGGGGGCCGTCACTCTATTGTTGTTGACCATGAAGCTGTTCATATTTCCAAAAGGTCCAGATGACGAACCAACACCCGGACTGTGTACTGGCATATCATGGAAACCGCCAAAAGCGAGTGCGGGCGGCGGGCTAACGATCGGACTGGTGACCCTTGAATGGCCACTCAAGAGTCCATAGTTGGGCTCTGAAGGACTGGCGAGCGGGCTCGTAACGATAGGCGAGGTGACACTGAAGTTTCCAAATGGCGAGGAAGTGGGAGGCTCTTGGTGAACTGGGCTTGTTACGACGTTCGATGGTCTTGGAGGGAGAGGAGGCGCAAAGGATTTGTTTTCGAAATGCGCGACCAAACGTCCAACGCCTCCCCCTCCACCATGCGAAGAGCCCATGTTGTCGAGCTCGACATCTTGAGACATGGGGTCCTGGTGATCGAATCGCATTTGATATTCCGCCGACGGAGTTGGCGCCCAGTCCATACCAGACGAGTCGCCGTAGGATGGCGCAGAATCATGGTATGATTGCGCATGACCCGTCGAGAAACTGTTTGTGTTGTCATTATTCATGGTGAACCTATGCCAGCCTTGGTCGGCGAAACCATATGACGGATCCTCATTGTTGTTGGAAGGGCGAGGCCCGCCTGGTGGAGGATTAAACATGTCGCCGGTGATGCCCAGGCCAGACGTGAGAAGCCCGGTCTGCTGGCTGAAAGGCAGTCAATGACGGACTGAGGCGAGTCGAAGGCCTCGGCTGTGTCCTCAGTCGCCAATGCGAGGATTCATAACTCGTCGATGTGGCGAGCGGAAGAGCTCAGATGGAGGTTCAAGAGCGGGAGGATGAATAGGCGGGCAGCGCCCATGACTATCGGTACGTATAATAATAAGAGGAAGAAGGCACCGAACGGCAGAACCAGACCAACAAGAACAAACGACAGCACTAGCAGGACTGGGGTGTCTGCCGCTGTAGGACAGTGCAGTGAGTAGCACCAAAGCAACGGCCAGGGCTTGCTAACGTTATCGTTCCCCAGACTTGACGCAGCAACTAGACAAGATATGGGCCGTGATGTGATAGGGCCGTCAACGCGATGCGAGCCAGAAAAAGACGGGGAGCGTCCAGACAGAACGCCAAGTAATGCGCGTGAGAGAGCGCCAGCAAAAGTTCCCTCGCCAAAGTTTCCCAGAAAGGCAACCCAATCTGCTGTCTAGAGGAGGCTGGAGTGGGCTCTTGAAGAAGAAGATAAGAGGGCAACAGATTTCTTCCTCGGCCCAGCAGTCCGGGGGGGTTATGGTTAAAACCCAAGCGCGGTCCTTCGTGTCCAGGCACAGACTCTAATGGCAACGACTTGAGTTGACGGGCTGGGCTGTGCAGAGGCAACTCTAGAGACAACGCCCCCGAGAGGACGAATTATGAATTTGAGATTCAGCACCACGCAAAGAAAAGGGCCGATAAGGCTGCACCAAGGGGACAACGCCATCTCTGGGGTCGATGAGACTTGACCACTGAGAGGAGAGCTTTCAGGGGTGGGCTTGTGGGAGCATGCGACCATGTTGCCTGAAGCAGAAGGTGGACGAGACGGATACACCACCCTAACATAAGAGCACCAATCATATTACCTCGATACGGCTCTGGGGGCTCGTACCGACAGGGAAATCTGCCGAGGGGACGAGCATTCCAGCGTTTAATAGCCTATATTTGTGCTCTGAGGATACTGGTACTGAGTTCTGAGATATTCCAGAAGGCTTCGTTATCTTGGTACTCTCTCTCAGCTCAACCGAATCAAGGGCGCCACGAAATACAGGACACAATTGTGTTCCGCTGATGTTGTCGGTACTGAAAGTGACAAGCATGATCGGCACGGCACATTCGGTCAACGGAAAGGAATAGGAATGGCTCGGGGAGGTCATGGACTTGGGAACTCTACTGGGTGTCGGATCGCTTCGGCCGTGGCGCCGCCACGCTTTGTTTGACCTGCTATTCTGAGGCCACACCATGAGTCGGTCTTAGTGGCTAGTTAAGAAGTTGAAGGATTGCTGCCGAGGCGCCAATCAGGGCATCAAGACACAATCTCTGCTACACAGCTCAGTATCTTGACACGACGGAGCTCTATCGATCTTTAATGGATCTGCTCCAATCAAATCAAGAGACTGGCCTTGGACAATGGTTATCTTGCGGAGCGAGAAAGGCCACGATGCTGTGGGGAAGCTAGAGTCATGGTTCTTGCTGGCTCTGAAGCCAAGCCGGCTCCCGCCGATAGCCTACAAACGAGCTTTCCTGTCGTCCACATGGCGCTGTTGGTCGTCTACCGTAGTCTAATGGGTTCGGCTTCCTGAACGTGCTCCAAATAGCAACGACTATCAAGACCCTTACCAGACTCAAACGGTACAAGATCAGCCTTCAGAGCCAGAGTCTCTTTTGTCAGATGATTTGAAAGCTTTACACTTCAGGATGCACAATCAGTCTGGGCTGTGACTGAATACTTACTCGCATATGACAGGCTGTCGGGATGGGCTGAAAATGGAACGTTCCATCTTGGCTGGAGCCATGACATGCCACACAGTCAGCCCCTGGTTCGGCAACGGCTCCCATGAGTCGAGATAGACTCGGCCGAAAGAGCGGCCGAGTTTTCGCATAGATTCCAGCCCTGAGTGACATTCATTCAAATAGGTACAACGAATTGCCTGTATTGATGAGATATTCTGCCAAATATCGTACGGATATGACCGTCAATGCAACTCATCGAAGCAGCAAGCCTATGCCTCTAGTTCAAGCCTTTATGACAGCGTCTTCTCTCTACTCAAATGTCCTGGGGATATAGCCCGAGACAGCATAGCCGAGTCCATGTTTGTCTTGACTACCTTGCATGTGCTTTTCTCGATGCCGGCACCCCCTGTCCCCTGCTGCCCTTGAACAATGGAGATCATGTTGCGACTCCATCTCGCACGATCCAGCAAGCTCGTCATCCGGTCTCCGAATTCACTCATTACAGTTTTCTCTATGGATTCAGCCCAGATGTCATGATACCATACGAGATTTACTAAGCTATGTCTTTGTCAGAAATCCAACTCAAGCAGGTCGATCAAGGGCATACCGCTGCCAAGGCTGAGGTCAGCAGTAGGGGCAGCCACATACGCGGGAATCGGCTCCGCATCCGCTGCGTTTTTAGCCAAATGCTCCGAGACATCGCCCACAGCCCAGTCGGGGCACATCGATGGATGCGGCATCCCATCTGACAACCTCTACAGCTAGCTGGATGTGCCCCTATGCGTTCTATCTGGCCTTCTTTTCTTCTTTCCAAGGGACAGTGATAAGGGGGAAACTCAAGATAACCAAGGGAGGAGAGCTGTGCTGATATAGGATTATCCATTCATTGGACGACTCATTATCAACCCATGACTTCATGGTTCGTTGTCAGTCGTTCTCGGGAGATAAAAATAGTCAGCAGAACGACTGGACTGCTACGTAACAGCTGTAAGCCGATGGCCATGAATCAAGTAAGCAAAATCCCCGAGCCGAGACGGGACGTCAATATAAGCATATTTTTTTGTCACGGGAATGCAACACGTCAAATCGAACTCAGTCCAGTGCCTTGCAACCTAAGATACGAAGTGCAGTCAGCCTTTAAGCCAAATCAGCCTTCACAGCAAAACGGCCCGGTAGCTCTACCAACGTTGACCGTTGGGGCGAAGAGGATGCTGTAAACAAATAAACATGGTGGCGGCGGCGGAGGAGGAGGAAGGTTTAATAACAGAAGAAACTTTTGACCTTCTGCTTCTGATACCGAGGAATGAGAGACTTGTACCCGAGACAGCTCAACAGAGTTGGTCAGAATGCAATTATTGCATGTTGTTATTGCCTACCTCTAGGCATCCAATAAGATTATCGAGCCAGATGGCATCTAGACTTTTGGGGAAGGATAAAATCAGGAACACAGAGGACATATCCAATGTCCCAAGTTTCATCGAGCAACGGCATATTCAAAGATCATAAATAATATATTAAATAAAATAAATAACTAAATAAATGCTACTTAGATCTCGAGATAATTCTCATCATCGGTCCTCAAGATCTGCAAGCTATACGCACAAGGCGGCAGTATAATAGAGAGAACGAAAAGTAGTATTTACAGAGTACTCTTTAGTCTTAACCAGATGAATCTCAAAAACACCTTTCTATCCATTTTGGTATAACCTTTTTCTACTCCCAAGAGCCTACAATTGGTATGTTAAAGTAAAACGAAGAAACGTAGTGGGTAATCGAAGAATAAAAGAAACAAAGCAGAAAAGAATGAGAAGGGGGGAGGCCAAGAAAGACCAAGAAGAGAAACAAAAACAAAAGCAACGCAACGCAAAGCAAATGCTAAACCTACACAAGAAACCAAACCCCGATATAACACCATCCGTCATTCTTCCTGATTTGTCCGTTATCCATGTGTCCCCTTGATCCGTCATATAGTCGTCAAAGAAACCCAATACCCCCTCGTGTTTCAGTGATTCGAAACGGTCGTCATGTTAAATACCGATAAAGGCCTTCCAAGCCTCTGATCCTTCGTAAAGGGGCGCAAAATATATTGCAAGTATAAGAGTAAAGGAAATGCTTGCCAGTGGTGCCAGCGTAGTCATGGTTCAGATGCATCAAGTCAAACATAGCCGTTACTTGAAATGAGATAACAGTAGAGGTCTTTGCTCAAAGGTCGTAAATGCGACTGGACTCCTGTCAGGAAACTTCTTCACCGTCCTTCTCTTCTCGAAAGCGTATTCCGCCTTCAACATTGATGGCACCTTGAACCCATGGGGTCTTGGTAACCTTGTCGACAGTCCAACGACCCCTGGCTCGTTTCAGTAATCCTTCTGTGATCTCCATGGCGCCGTGAAGGCCTCTCTGTTTGAACTTGGCCTCGTCGCCGTCGTGGTCGGTGTCGTCACCATAATATTCTACCCATTTCCATTCAACTCTCGCGATGCGGTGGCTAGTGCGACTGCGCATGCGGTGCGCTTCGCTCATACCCGGGTGAGGATCAAAGGGAAGCCGAGCCTCAAGAAGGGCATAAAGGAAAACACCAAGGGACCAGGCATCAGTAGCCCGCCCATCATATGCTTGTCCCATGATAACCTCAGGCGCGGCATAGTCTTCGGACCCACATCGGGTTTCGAGTTTCTCATCGTCGGCGATGCGCCTGGAGAGGCCAAGGTCACCCAGGTTGACAACTGAGTAGGGGTACGTTGCCCAATCAATGGATGGGTCTGCGAGCTCGGATGGTGTAAGGTTGACGAGGACATCTAGAATCTCATTAACTTATGCTGTTGTACTAAAATCCAGTTAACTTACTCTCGAGCTTAATGTCTCGGTGAACAATTCTCCTTTCATGAAGATAGCTCACCGCGCCGACCAACTCGGCAAATATCCTTCGTAGTAGAGGCTCCTTGAGCACAGCGCGATGCGTAGTCGCGATATCAAACATGTCACCTCCAGGGCAATAACTCAAGACAAGAATTGCTCGAGTAGGTTCAATGCTCCAGGCCTTTAGGTCGACAAGCGAGGGGTGGTGGATGGAAAGCATAATCTCAAGTTCTCGCTTTAGACTCATCTCAACACGCTCCTCACTGGCGCCACCCTTCGGGCCATGCTCGCAAACTTTGACAGCAACCAAGGTCTTGCGATCAAGGCTCTGCTCGGGTTTCGGTGTAAGTCTACCATGGTCAACTTCGGGAGAGTCTTCATCGGGTTCGATCTGACTTGTCGCCAGCATAACCCTACTGAAGGTTCCCTGACCAAGCAATCGTACGGACCTCCACCGGCGGCGCTTCTTGTCATTACGTCCATTCGCTTCAAAATACTCGAATTTAGGCCCTTTCGGTTTACTGGCGCCATCGGCAGAGTCTCGCGATGACTCGCTGGGTGGAGGGGTTGGCGGCTGAACGACCGAAGGTGTAAGTCCACGGGATTCGGCAAGATTGAGCTCCCGTCGGATCTGGGGTTCATGGGACCGTGCTGAAGCTTCGGCATTGGGTCGTGCTGAAACTGAGATTTGCCTCTTGGGAATACCCATAGGATCAGGGACGTATTCGCTCACGCTTCGGTTTCTTGTATGCTGTCGCGGCTGTTGATTAGTAGACTGCTGTGTAGGTACATGATCGCCAGGCTCGAGGGTTGAATAAATTTTACGTTTGGCGCCGTTGGAAAGTGCAGCGTCAATCGATTCGCCTGTACTCGTAACCAGAACAGAGCCCTCACCAACACTTTTGAGGCGCTGTTGGGGAGGTGACGAAGAACCTGAACTCAGCCTCTTCCAGGGTCCTGGGGAATCACCCGACATGAGCGGGCTAGGAAGAGGCGTCATGTCACCCATGGCAGAAATAATAGGACTTGGCACCAAGCTGCTCGTCCCACTAGCAGAACCAAAACTATTAGTCAAAGCAGCTTTAAGACTCGGGGTCCTTGAGATAGGGCGTAAGCTGCTGGACGAGGCCCTGTGGTTCAACGCCAACGAGCCGCGAGATGAACCACTACCATTACCGTTGTTAAAGGATTCACGGCGATCTGGAGTTACAGGACGTGGAGGAGGGAAGTCGGTCGAAATACGCAAGGATCCCACAGGACTGACAGAACGTCTTGGCATAGCCGGTGATCCCAGAGTCAAGGCGGTAGGTTGCGGGAGCGGGAGTTCGCCCTCTTGTATGGAAGAGGGCGCTATTGTATCCGCACGGAAATGAGCTTGTGGCGGAGTTGTAACGGAGACATCAGGAACCGTGAAGGACGACAAAGGACTGGTGGACAATGTAGCATAGGCGTGGTCGTGCCGACGGGACGCTGGTGTAAGGGAGGCACCGGTACGGGAAGGAGTACGTGCGGGCACGGGTATGGGGCGAGAGGGTGAGCGAAGGGAGGTATCACGACCTCTAAATGAATTGTTTACTGCGTCGTGGGAGTTGTCGTCGAGGGGCAGGGCCGTCGTAGGTCGGGGGGCGTGGGGCGTGTTCATGGCTCCGCGCTGTCGGGTCGTCGGAGTCGCTTAGGACCAGATTAAGGTCTAGCGGATTTGAAGGAGGGGAAGAGTCGAGTAATCGTCGTTTATTTAGATTGCAAGACTACCTATAGATGGAGAATTGACTGTCAGCCTTTCGCAAGTCCAAGGAGGGCGAAAATGAATGCGTTTGGCTAAGTCGATGTATTCCGGAAACCATGTGGGGTGACGAGTGTAGAAATCCAGGCGTAGGTATTGTATTGATCTATGAGTTCTTGAAGGCTTTTGGAACGTACCTTGGCGCAAAGGAACCTCTGGGAATGTATCAATGGAAGGGAGCACGGGGCTAAGGAATGGGCTTGGCGATGGTTGAGGGAGTGTTGATGGAGTCGAAGGAGTTCAAGGGGCGGAGGGGACGAGAAGGCGAGGAGAGGAGAGGAGAAACGGGCCAAAGGCTCTTCTATAACACGGACATGAGAGGCGATTCGAATATGTTTTAAGAAAAAGGATATAGTATCGGCAGGGCCGCTCAAAAGCGAGCGAGAACGGGAGGAAGAAGGAAAGAAAGGAAGAAAGAGGAGAAATCAAAGGAGAAGAAGAGGCCAGGCCAGGCCAGGGTGAGTCAAGATCAACCTTTTGACAGCCAAGATTTGTTTGGGTGGTTGATCGTGGGTCCAGTAGCAAGGCCACGCCTTTGAACTTTGGAGCAAAGAAGGAGCAGAGCAGCAATAACCGTGTCTGGAAGCAGTAGGTAGTAACTACCGTGGGCAGGCAGGTAGATAGATAGCGATGGAGAACCAAATCAAGAGCGTGACTGCCACTAGCTTCAAATATGGACTGTACTCGACTAGCACAAGTGCAAGTGCAAGTGCATAGGTAGGTACGTAGGTGCAGGTGCAGGTGCAAGTGCTAGGTAGTAGCTAGCACCAGAGATTGGGAAATGGGAACCGGGGATCGGAGCGGGTCTTTCCTTTCTTTCACTTTCCCTTTTATCTCTGTCACTCCTTCCGTCTGGACTTGTCTCGTTGTGTTCTCGACTATGCATGGGCCTGAACTCGACTCTGAATCAATCCACCATTGTTCCCCTCTTGTTCCTTCTTTTTCTTTCTTTTAAACAAAAAAAAAGACCTCGATTTCTTCGAGGGAACTCACCTTGTTACTCGCAGTGGTTCATCCGCTTTGTTTGAAGCTTCGACGCTGGGTGAAGAAAAAACGGGGCCGTCACAGTGATAGGCAAGTCGATAGTTTAGGTTCGAGGTACCCCTGCAGCGTTGAGCGCTTCGAAAGTTACTTGCCCATCGATGGAATCTCTTCCTTTCGCTGGGAGGGGTTGGAGGTTGGGATTAAGTTGCTTAGGGAGGCTTGTGTTGAATCAGATTCTAAACCTTGTTTTTTATGCTGGATCCGTTGGTTGATGTGATGCGGTGCGATGCGATGCGATGCATGAAATAGAGCGGGTAGACGATGAGTGGGTGTTTGGCGATATGAGGTGCATGGAACTACAGCTACCTAATAAGTACGTGGCAACGGACGGTAACTGTGGCAGTGGCCAAGACTCGAGAGCTGGGGAATGTGGACGATGGGTAGATAGTCTGTCTCGTGCAGGAACGTCAATCAATATTGCAATATGATGACTTTCACTTTTATGGTATGTTTGTTGGGTGTGGCGTGTTGAAATTGAGGTCACGCTGAACTGAGCCGGGAGTGCATGGACTTTGTAATTTCCTGTGAAAAGAGTGTTTAAACACGGGATCAGTATTTTCCTCAATTGAGAGAGAGACAAGAAAGGCAGGTAGAAAATACGAGAAAAGGGAAGGACACAAAAGGTCTGGATTCATTCATTATTGAGACTGGGGAATGAAGTGGATGATTCATGAAATTGGGTGTGGAGGTTGATGATATTAACGTTACGATCCAAATCAAATATCCAAGCATAATAAGCTTTGACAGACGACCCGACAGATGCCGCTAATGAAGTGTACATTACGGACGGATAAATACAAACAAAGTCATTCAGTTCCCCAGATTCAGCACTTGGGTTGATGGACTCGGTTGAGACAAAGGCAAGACTCTCACGAACATCTCTGATACTGTCTCTGTGGTAGATAGGTACAGGGGCTCATATGCAAAGTAACGTTTTGCGTTGCTTCGTTACACCTGCATGCATCGCCCCATATTTCCTTCATCCAGGCCAATACACCAACGAAACACAGCCAGATGGTCGCGCAGTAACGACAAAGACTTCTACATACGCATGTGTAGGTAGTAGGTATGTATGTAACACTCTGGCCCAGCGGTTATGCATCGCCTGCATCGGGTTGCCGCAGTGGTGACCGGTAAAGTTTGTATACATCAAACAAACATGTCGCATGATACTCTCTCTCCTCCCTCTCTCTCTCTCTCTGCTTATTTATTCCTCCTCCTAAAGCCCTCTCTCTCTCCACTCCCAACCCTAGCTGCCATGCTTCCCAATGCCGGTACAGAGAGCCCACCAAGGCGGCCACTAAGAGCCCTATAATCACCCACCCGCTCCATTCCTGCGCATTTCTGCGATCGTCCCTTGATTTCGTTCAAACAGCCCTTGTCTTTTTTATCATGTCATGACGTATACATAGGTACATCAGTACCTCATACAGCTGCAACTTCATGAGTCGCCGTCACATGCACCGACCGCTCTTCAATGTCATCCATCCATCCAATCCATTTATCGCCCGATCCCTCCGCTCCGGACCTCCGCTCTCGACTGCCGATCCCTCCGGGAGTCTCGGCTTCCGTTGAATGCTACCTCACCTCACTCACCGTGAGTAAGCTCTCGCATGTTCGCTTTGCCAAGTCTCAATTGTATACCTCAACCATCCATGTCACTTACTCAAGCCTCAAAGAATTAATCGATTGATTGCATCATAAACATGAACGCACGCACTTACATGCCGTGCCGTAGATCCTTCGTCACCGAGCGCACATCCATCCGCCATTTTTCGGTGCCGAGTCTCTTTATGCCTCGAAATTTTTATTGGCCTTTGATCTCATCCTCTGCCTTGACCACATGGTCCATTCTCTGACATTATTGGCTTACTTGTCGCTGCACTCTAATTCCGAGAACAATGACAGGGACAAATTATACCAAACGCTGGACCTCGTGGTGTTTGACACGATCAGGTATTGAACGAAAACTTTGACGCCTACTACAAACAAGCTAGGATTATCGGGTAAAAAGAATTCGTCCCAGTGATGAATTGTCTATCAACTAAGTTTGCAGCATACACAATCGAAATATTAATCAATATAGAGAGTGTGAGGTTATTCGCATTAAACCAGCGGAAGCTAACCATTTAGCCACTAATATATAGATTTGCCTAAATAATTTGTGCTAATATTGTTAAAGATTGGCACATTCTATGCCGAAATTTTAGAAAATGTCAGTTGAAATCTGTAGATAGACAGCACCTCTTTAGTAGGAAGAAACTATTTAAATATGTATACAGCTGGGCATAAATAAGTATATATGTAACCAGTTCTCGCCAATGTGCATACATACACACAGGAGAAGTGTGTAGAGATCACAAATCATATACGGTCCAAGTTTCAACTGCTATTTGCAGGAGATATTTTGCTTCCTTTGGAAATTAACATCCATTCTGCTATTCGTGACAGCTTCAGGGTAGGTGGTAGGGATGATATGTGTAGGGAGATAGAACTACATGTAGTATCCACCTCCCACAGTAAAAATCTGTCAGTCAGGCGGAACAAAAAGAGATCATCAAACAGTAGACAAAAAGTGCAAAAGAGAAACTCCGGTACAGGGAATCGAACCCTGGGCTCCGCGGTACTAATCCCTCAGGTTATGAGAGCGCGAAATGTTAGCCACTACACCATACCGGATGTTATGGCTTTTGTTAATGCCAGCTGGGCAATTGCGGCTCATACACATAGAAACCCCTCATTCTCATCATGATGGCATTTGGTTACTACTACTCGGAAGACTTGTTCATGGAGGGTGATCAGCTTATGCCACCCAAGTGTGTGTGATACACTCTCATCTTATGAGATCATAAAGAGGAGCAGTAGCAGCCATTCCGCCAAGTATATACCTAGACTCGATGTGAATATAAGTGTCTGTCCAACAGGAGTTAATAGGTTTACAATTAACGAACCTGCTACTATGAGCTACCAAGTCCAATGTCCCCCAGACATACAATTGGCTGAAATATATATTAATATTTGCATGGCCTCGTTATATACCTAGCCTCTGCTCCAGAGCACCCGCAAATAGCACTTCCTGCATGTAACCCATACCTTTACTTTATATACCACTAGAAACTCAACAACACACTCATACAGTCATACACAACGGCCGCTAATGCAGGGGTTTCTTACCAAAGCTTGATTTGTGTTGATGATACTGCCGGGAACTCACAGTACCGAGAAGACTCCATCCCCTCCCTGCACATGCATAAGACTCAGCCAGCCAACAGCATCAAGAACAGGAACAAGTAAATGGACTTTTATAGGAGGGCACAAAAGGTCCATGAGATTCATGATAAGGTCCGAATTCAATTAGACTGATGTACACAGCCTCAGTAGGGAGCCAGCTGTGCCCTCGAAAAATGATACCGCTTTCGTCAAGTGCCCACCAGCTAGTCCTTCAGACTGATAATAATCCTTTTATTGTAATGTGTTTATCGTTATTAGAGACTTCTCTTATGTGTCTCTTTTTCATGTTCAGTTGTATCTTTGTCGTAACAGATTGTTTAGTCGTAATCGCGTTAGAAAGCCAAAAACCTCGCCCAGATTATACATACAGACATATCCCATGCCAAAGCACTTGCAAAACACCCCCTGTATTACGAAACGCGGGATCAGAAGCAACCATTAGCTGGAGCCTGCATGCATCATGTCGATCCCAAGTTTGGCATCGTGCTAGCATGTCCATCCTCACTCCAGTGCCAATCAGACACCTGCTGACCGTCCCAGCTGTAGCTATCAACGGGACTGGCGGTCGCAGTACAGGATTCAGGCAGGTTGGTAGTGCAGGGCAGGCTTGCAAAGGTGCCCGACTCCTTGGCAAAGTCTGATAACCGCGTGAGTCGCAGCTCATGCACTTGGGCTGCCTCGTCGGTCTCTCCGCTTTTGCGCAGTGCGGACTCGAGGTTTGCGAGACATGTGAGGTGAATGCGCTCGTCCCCTTGGCTGGCGGTTATAAGGCATGATGCTTCGCGGAAGCAGTCGATTGCCAAGGAGAAATCGCCCATCTGATAGCTGTAGTTGCCAAGCTGGATGTTCATACCGGCTTGTTGCTCTTCGTTGAGGTCCCATTCTTTAAGTGCTTGAAGACACTGCATCGCCTCTTCGATCTTGCCCTCAGCCGTCTTTGCATTGCACATGATGCCTGTTTGTAAGATTACAAGTTCGCGGAGCCAGGGGTGTCGTAATTGAGTGGCTTCTACTCGGGCGCGATATTGTGTAGCGACACTGAGTGACTCTGCTGCCTGACCGTGGTAAACCAGACAGTCAATGTGGTCGCAGTATAGAATGGTAGTTAAGGAATTGGCTGGTCCTATCCTCTCCTCGAACAGGGGAACGAGTGAAGTGTAGAGCCGTGTAGATAATTCGTAGTGATCACAAAACTCTTGCGACCCAATAATCTTCCAAATTTGTGTCATTGGGTGACTGTGACCCAGAACAATAGGCACAAGGCCTCCGAGGTAGTTTGTGACAATTTGGAGGAGGTCCTCCTTGTGAAATTGGTTGAGATACCACAAGAGAAATGCTGTGCGAACGGCGAAGACGGGACTCTCCGAGGCGATTATCTCCTTGAGGGACTCAAATGCTGGTGTGAGGATGGTGCTGATGGATATCTCGTCTTTCCTCATCATGGAGCGGTTGACAAGACCAAAACTAGCCACCACCCGCTCAAACAACTCGACGCTTCGATCACTAGGTTTTAGGCTGACGCAGTTGCCGTTGTACTCATGCTTCCACACGCCGTTCGTGAAAGACGCATCGAAGTAGCCCCTGAATAGATTAAGTACTTGCTCGACTTTAGAGATCTCCTTCGGCGGTGGTAATGAGTGACTGGGCGTAGGTGACGGTGTTCGACATTGGACCTCGAGAGTAGTCTGGATACTGGGCACAACACCGGCCCGAAAGCGAGCAACAAGGCCTGGATTCCGGCGGATATATCTGTTTATGTTTTCGAGATCAACGGGTTGACCTCGGATGGTAAATTCGGACGTCTTTCCCTGAGCATCACGCTCCGTCTTGAGGATAAGAATGGCTAGGACCTCATCGCTCTTGAGTTTTTTATCCAGCCCCCACTTCCAAATTCTCGACTTGTACATTTTGACACTGGAGAGAGAGAGAGAGAGTCAACTACTGAGATGTATTAAGAGACAAGAGGCGCAGATGTTACGCACGTGGCAGTGAAGCCATGCTCACGCTCGAGGACTTCCATGACCTCCTTGAGCGGGCGCTTCTCTTCCTGGTAGAGCTTTGTGATGACGGGACGCTTCTTCTCCCATTCGGAGCTGGGGATGCGTCTTCCGGGGGCGCATCGAGGAAAGCTCATGTCGGTGTCGTCAGAGTCAGCGGGAGAAGTGCGGCGCCTGGCGGGGAAGACGCTCGAGGTAGCCATTATGGCATTTCCGGTAGTAAGGCAGGCTGGCTGGCTTACTGGTGTGTTTGCTTACGCGGGGATCGTGAGATGTAGGTAGGGATACTGGGAGGTCTGTTATATAAAGTTGGAGGCAAGAGGAATGAGAAAAGAGACGTCGTCACATTGATGGATGGGTATGATAGAGTTGAAAGAATAACTAGGTAGGTAGGTAGAAAAAGAAAAGGATTCATGGTTGTCTTTAGGCCCAAACCCTGTCAGTTAATCCCCTCCCTCCACTTGATCAGCACAGATGAGGCAGCCCTTGACACTACACCACCTTGTAGGTGCTGTCCAGTTCAGTTCAGTTCAGCCCATCCCAGCCCCATAAGGCCAGCAGCGAGAGTAAGACAGACTGTTTCAACATAGGCCCAGGTAATGCTACCCTAGCTTAGGTATCCATGTCGTCAAAGGCATTTCTGGGGTGGGGGCCATTTTTGGGGAAACAGATCGGGTGCCAGGAGTATGCCTTGCGATAAATTTAGCCCTAGTTTCATTCTTGTGCTTATTTATTGATTAATTAACCCATATCGAGTCACTTGCTTGCTCATCCTTCTTGAATTTACTCAACTACATCGTGACTTGAGCCTCCATCTCCTCTCTCTCATCGTATGCTCATCGCCTGACATCCACTGCTCCGTTGCGCATTGCGTACGCACGTAGCATTCTAACGTTTCATGTCTTTTTCAGCCCTATGATGGCCCCTGCAAAAGTGCCACCCCGAAGCGCCCATTCATCCCCACTTTGTCCGCAGCCATTGCTCGGACTCGGAAAGGACAAACATTCAGCCCCCCGGCCGAGTCGTCTAGTTCTAGTAACTACTCCCTGAAAAGAGAGGAAGCATAATTCGCGTATCAATCAGAGTGCCCAATTGAAGAAGGAGACCTGAACAAGAGATGTCATGCATTGTATATCTACGTCAACGAACATTTAGATCACTCTACCAGGCTTCCATCCAATCGCTAAATCCCATCCCATTTCCATGGGCACTTGGCCAGTATACCTCCTCTTGAAAGAATCTTTAAGCAATACTCCAAAAAATAACGCCAAACAATACATCTCTTCCCAAAAGCCTACCAAGACGATTCCGTATTCCCCCCATTCTTATCACCCAAAACATCAAAAACACAAACCTTTCAAATACGCATTCCGATCCAAGTTGGGATTGTATTTGCACCATTTTTCCTCATGAGAAGCTCTATTCCATTCCGTCGTAGACTCAGTCGTACACCCTAGATAATAATACCGGCATGGGAATCTCGCATGTGACAATTGTCGACACGCCGATTTTTTGTGTTTGTTGCAGTTTCCCACATTCGAGAATTCCCTACCACAAAACTCGCAAGTGAAGCCGCCCCTATTTATCGGAGACGCACTATAGAGACCTGGTATTTCCCATACAAGTTCATCTTGGTTAGTCAGGGGCAAACCTGTCCCCCATGGGTTAGTCAAGGGGACCATTTCGAGTCTTGGGTCTGGAAAAACAGGTAAGCGATGGGCATTCTGCTACAGAGTGCTCGACCCGGGTGCATCACCTGTTATGCTGGGCAGGTCGAGAAACATCTCCACCATTGCCTGTTCCTCGGCCTCATCCATTTCCTCGGCCTCGTCCATTTTATCGACGCTTGTATCACAAGCAGTCGAGTTGCTGTCGACCGTGTTCAAAGGTTCTGCATTCTGTCCTGCCACCGTAATAGACCCGTACATCGAGTTTGGGTCGGGATCGCCCATGCCGATACCAGAATCCAAAGAGCCATAGTCCTTCGAATCGAAGCTAACATAGTTTTCCATGATCGTGGATGAACGATTCCAGCTTTGTGGCGTATCGAACAGCGACTGCAACGAGCGTCCGTCTTCGATGTCTTGAATTGCTGCATTCCGGTCAGTTCGGATCTCACAGAAAATGTAGCGTGAGTGACTTACAGGAGCATGTTGCCAAGAGAAGATCAAAAGCCACTGACTGTAGGAGTATAGGTATATTGGGCCTGATAGCTCCAGCATTGGGATTCATATTGTTCATATGAGTAGGAACTACTGGGCTTGTGGGCACACTTGGCCCAACGGACTGTGAACCTCTGTAATTCTTGAAATTCCGTTGAATAGTTCGCAGTCGAGCGCCAGACAGTTTCGGGTCGGGCAGTTTGATGTCTGCGTGAGAAACAAGCCCTTGGGCCAAATTTGTGAATCTGTCGACACCATCTCGTGATGCCGCCTCGAACTTGGAAGGTACCCAGTCGAGGTTCCATGCGATACAAGCAACCTGATCGAACAGATCCGCGTCTTCTTCTTGTTCAAGGACGAAAATCTTCCATCTGGAAAGATCACGGATGAACCTAAAACTTGTTAGTTACGCTGCACAAAGCAATCATAGAACAGAAACACTCACTCCTTTTCTCGTTCTTTGAATTTGTCCGGCACCTTGCAAATCAATGCATCGGCCACCAACAGAGCTCGAAGAATCGCAATGGGCTCCGATGAAACTTGATTCCTCATGATATTCCCCAAAGTGCTGAGCCCTGACTTTGCAACAATGTTGGGATCGGCGAATTGTTCCCGAATGATTTCAATATTGCGCGCTTTAGGATTTTTCTCGCAGAATTTATTTATCCTTCTACACAGTCGCCTCAGTCGCAGCTGCAACTTGCGGCCAAGCTTCCATCGGAGCTGGTGACTCTCTGTGTAATCGACCAACAGCGGAGGGGAGTAAACCTTGCGAGAGGCTTCAACCTCGGGGTTCATGGGAGGCGAGGGCTCTTGGTGGGACCTCAAAGGATACCTTAGCGCAACATTGCGTGCAGACGTTGTTGAAGAAGAGGCCTGCAACGCCCGGATGGCATCAGTTGCACAATAGATAACCGAAGAGCTGTCATCCGAGGAGCTGTCATCCGAAGAGTTGTCATCATCTCCTAGGCCTATCCATTGAGCATGAAGCCCGCTGATGCCAGATATGTTACTACTCCCAGGAGGAGCTGGGTGAGCAGACGTGGGGTCAGGCGGTAGCTGGCTCGCAGAAGACAGTTGGGGAGCGTTTGGGGCAGGGTACCTGGCGCTCATGGCATCAAACGCTGGCGTTGGCGGCTCGCCAAGGAAACCAAGGGCCTGCAAGACATCAGAGATTCCCATCCCGACGGCAAGTTCGTAGGCCTGGTTTAGCCTAAACAGATAGGCTGGCCCATTGCGAATCAACAATGTGATGATATCGGCTCTTGCCCATAGAACTGATGCGAGGAGGGCATCGAATACGCGGTCCCTGTCTCCTGGAGCGTCTTCAATGTATCCTTCAAAGACCATGTTCTCATTCTCCACGAGAGCCTGAACGGTACGATAGTGACCCAAGCGAATAGCGACACAGAGCGGATTGTAGGTCACGTTGGTAAGAGAGGGGTGAGGAGGAGAATTGTCTATTGACCGCGTGCGTGCAACCAATTGTACGATATATTTGTACAAATCCACTAGTCCGTTGTCCAGGAGGTGGGAAAGAAAATCAGGATTGTAGATGAATCGGACGCCTTGGGACCGCAGAAGGGGCTCGCAATACTGGCGAAGGGAGTCCAGGTCACGCTTTCGTACAAGTTTTTGGATGTGAGTATTGTAGTTGATCAAGAACTTCTCTGCCGGTCCTTTCGTAATGTTGCCGAGACAAAAGCATTCTTCGAGATCCATGATACCGAGATCCATGCTCCGGAGATGGATATCCTGAAGGAGAGTAGGGCTGAGGATATTGCGGCTGCACCATTTGTTAATGTCGAAGCCGTCGTAAAGTGAGTGGTCGAGGACAGCGTCCTCCATCAATAAGCGCAATTCCTTGGTCGACTCATGATCGGGCACGTCAAGAGAACGTTGGTCTAGAATATTTCGCAGATAATCGTAAACGCGGAGAAGGTCGTCAAGGCCAAGCCTCAGAATCCCAATTGGAGAGGTATTGTACCCGGCCGAAGACATGATCTCTCTGAGGCCTTTGCTCCTGATCTCGATGTCTGTGCTTTGCATCGGCCTGATTTTAGTGATGACGAAAGAGAGAAAAGGCAACTTGACTTGTGAATCAACCAAGACGAATTTGCTAGAGCCAGATGATATTGCGCTGCTCACGTAGCCACTGGATGAATCGTCAGCGACAGGTAAGTAATAGGGAACAAGGAGTGTACATACTTTTCGTAGATTTCATCAACCCCCATATATGGACCATTGCTGTCTGGGAATATCAATGCTTGCTCAGCCAAACCTTGGCGATAAGGCTGCCGCTGAGGGATGCTGATTGGATTCGACATGGCTGCCAGGACGCTCACTCGATGGGCGAACAGCAAGTCGTGCACCTCGATACGAATATGTCGATAGCGAACTATTCTATTTTTTCAGTGTGAGAAGTAGACAGAATGCGAAGAGGAGAAGTTCGGTTTACCACAAAAAAAGATGATGACTTGCTACGAGAAACAAGTTGATGGATGAAGCTGTTGGTTGTGTCAGGTGTTGGCGAGGTCGTCTGGTTGTGGCTGTGTGGGGAAATTTAGGAATCGACCTGCATTACCTAGCAAGGGAGGTACTGACTTGTATGGCAGGTCAGGTCCCGGCTTCAATGCCCATGGCTTATATACCCAAGAAAACAAATAGAATTTTAGAAATGAGGACAAATGAGTCATAAAGCTTGAATCAATGCGCGAATAAACAGAAGTTACAAGATTGCTAATGGGATGGATAATGAGAGCCCCGAGATTGATCAAGGCAACACTTCAAAAGAACTCTATGTGCAATACACTCTGGATCAGGTCCGACGCTCTCATTACTAAATAAACTCCATGTTTCCACCCAATGAATAGAATGATATTTGTCCAGGTTCGTGTCCCACAACTCACTGTCCCTTCTAGAATCGGAGCTATTATAAGTTTTCAGTTCCTTCAGCAACGTCCGGGCGATTCTTGCTACAGCACTTCAATATGTATTGAGAACATAATTCCTATTGGCAGGTAATTGATGCTAGGTGGTGTTGCAGTCCGCGGCTTTATCGTAGTCAACCCGCCTCATGCTTCTTGTTGCTTAACCTTCATAATGGCGAGAATCCTATCATTAAGGAAGAAGTTATGTCGCCAAGAAAGCTTAAAATATTATTCGCGTATCGAGTGAAAGAATAGGTAGACATCTCGATGTCTGTCCCCTTTACTGAACCACAGACATCTATAGTCCTGTTGTAGACTCCCATTGGTCCTCATACCACCAGCACAACGGGCATTGCCTTTTGAGCCCGCGACTGAACCAATCAATGGCTGGTCCGCAACATGTCAACTCATCTTGAGGCTTGCTCAACTCTCTCTTTAGTCTACTGATCCACCATCCAGGCCTTGCTGGTAGATACCTCCAGCAGTCGACACACCAACTCCATGCCCGGCTTGGGTGACCACGAGTATCTCTTGGGTGAAGTCGTTGGAAGAGATCTTGTATATATTGACATGAGCATGGGATAAAAAGATCCCTCTCATTGCCCTTGTTCCAGATGGCCACGTGTGATGCGCGACAAGGCACCGGGATGTTGCACAGCCTCGAGATGGCAAGCAGTTTCTTGCAAGTCATCGCCAACACAACCTTGTCCACCATTGGAGCTTGGCTGAAGATCAAGGTAAGGATTTCGAGCGGCAGTGTAAATAGTAAAGATGAGCCTGAGCTGCTCTCAATATTCACCTGATAGTGTCAGCTTCTGCATTGCATGCATGGCCAATGTTGAAACACACTGTTAACGGGGCTTTGAAAGGAGTAGTATAACGACAGACCACAGGCCCTGATGGCCCGGATCTACTCCTGAGTTGGACTGGCATTGCGAGAATTTAAATAATTGTCGCTTGATGATGTTCTATGAAGAACTGAGTGACATCACGAGTGAAATGAGATGAAAGAGAACAAGGGATTATGGACAGCGCAGGTCTGGCGACATGCACCTAGAGTGTTTTGATACCGTTCCTTACAGGGAGATGTAGTATGGAACGTGATTGGCAGTACTTTATCATTCTGGACAATAAATGATTGAAGATTTGACTTCAAGATCAAAGGTGTAATGTAATTATGCTTCCAATTCCATCTCTTCTCATCTTTAACTGAAATATAGTGGACCTGAACGCTAATATCACCTGGGGAACATCCACCCCAATTCATGGCCCATGATTGGATGACAGGCTCTTAATTGACTGATCCACCCCGCGACACCAGTCGCGTAAAGTCGCGTCTCACTCACTTTCCAACCGTTCCACTCCTTGTTCAATTTCACTTTCACATCCACACAGGAATTCACGATACAACGACATCATGTTGCGGCAAGACTTTAACCGAATTGATCCCAAGAGACGAAACGTCGTCGACCATCGCAAGAAGCAGTTTGCTACACCCACGTACAAGGACCTCGACTACCCTCATCGTCTCAACTTTTACACAGATCCTCCCACCGCAGATATCACCCTCGAGCAGTTTGAGCAATGGGCCATCGACCGACTTCGAGGTAGACTTTAGAGCCCTCAATATTGGAACGTATCTAATACTCGATAGTTCTCGCCGAGCTCGAGGCATGCTCGTTCCGCAACAAGACCCCCGCCGAGACAGCAACCCATATGAAACCCATTCTTAAAAAGCACCTTAACCTCGAGGCCAACAGCTCCGGCTCCAAAAAGATCTTTGAGCAGCGCCAAAAAGATCACTACAGCCACTTTATTCTACGACTAGCCTTCTCGTCCACCGAGGACCTGCGACGTCGATTCACACGCGTCGAGACGATGCTTTTCCGCCTGCGACTCAACGATGACGATCTTGCTGAGCGATCTGCCTTTGTCAAGACCCTTGGCCTGGACTGGTGCGAAGATGTGACGGAGGATGATAGGAGAGAATATGCTGCAGAGCTGGCCGCCTTTGCTAGCAACCGCAAGGGCGAGAATGATGATGATACCTGGTTCAAGGTGGACTGGGAGCGGGTGCCTGAGCTGATTGAGAGCCGAAGAGTGTTCTTGAAGGCCGGAAAGGCGTTTGTGCCAGGTCGAGAACAAGCTGGCATGGTCGTTTCAGAATTCAGCTCGCGGTTGGAGCGACAACTTGAGGTATGGCTTACCCGTTCAATGGCAGCAAGACTCACAAACTGACAATGAATAGTTGACTGCCCGTGCTCTTCCTCGACTTGACGAAGATGACCGACTCACACCCATCCTCAACCATCTTTCCAAGAACTTCATCACCCCCGATGCGTCCTACATGTCCAGCACAGCCGCAGTGCCCGGTGCCGAAATCAGCGCTGCCAACATCGACAACTTATCCCAACACTTCCCAGCCTGCATGTCCCACCTGCACCGCTCACTACGCCGGGATGCCCATCTCAAGCATTATGGTCGACTGCAGTACTCACTCTTTCTCAAGGGCATTGGTCTCAACCTGGAGGAGTGTCTTGTGTTCTGGAGAAAGAGCTTCCACAAGATCACGGACGACAAGTTCAACAAGGAGTACCGTTACAATATTCGTCACGTATATGGTGATGTTGGTGGTGATTCCAACCGAAGGGGAGGTGGTTACAGTCCCTTCAGTTGTCAGAAGATCCTTACTGAGCATCCTCCCGGTCCTGGTGAGGCTCATGGATGCCCATACCGACACTTCAATATGGAGAATCTCTCGGCACTCGTACAAGCCATGGGAGTCAATGACCGCTCTGTTCTTCAAGGTGTTAAGGAGGATAAGGATAAGCAAAAGTTCCACATGGCGTGCAACCGGTAAGTCACATAGACTTCGTTCCCCATTAACTATATATACTAACTATGCCTAGTGTATTCGAGCACTTGCACAAGCAAGAGATCAAGAAGGCTAAGGATGAGGGTGTTATGACACAAGCACAACTCGAGACCATCGTCCATCCCAACGAGTACTTTAAGCGTAGTTTCCTGCTGAAGAATCTTGGCAGAGAGACAGATGTGAAAATGGAGGGTTGATTGGTCCTAATACTAGTCAAGTCATTGGTTTATGGGAACATGATGCTCGGATATGATACGCTTACATGTCTATCACTTTGTAATTCTGAGTTGTGGGAACTAGGAGTATGGCGTTGGAAGACAGCCTTGATACGGCCATGTATGAAACCCCTGGGTATGTAATCGAGAAGACAATTTCGGTAATCAGAATCGAATATTCTTAGAGCCGACACAGGAACTCCTCAACGGTTGACCGCCAAGTGCACACAACAGTCCTATAATTCTCCAATCAAGTCAAGATAACTCCACCACAACCTCACCGTTTTGCTCATCGTGGGCTTCCTGATCATCATTCCCCAGTCTAAACCTCCTTTGTTACCGTTTACCCAAAAACCCATGCCAAATGCCTCAGACCGTTTTTTTCTTCACTCACGCGACGTCACGCCCCCATGTCCGTTGTTGTTTTTTATAGACCGCCCTGTTTTTTACGTGTCGCGGGGGCTGCACGATGAGGTCAGCGGGCGGGATGACGAAAGGGGCGTGGGTCAGCAAGTGAGGGCATTCAATTCTCAGGGTCTTTTCGGGAAGATGCATGCATGGATGGTTTGGTTGGTGGTGTGTAAGGCGACTTGATTACGCGGAAGAACCAAGAACTCCCTTCTTGACAACCTTCTTTTCTGTTTCTAAATACGACTTGTTTTATTTCTATTTTTGAACCTGCATCTGTAAGATAGCTATCCTGGTTGATCTTCCTGCGGCTGAACTGGAGATGATTCTGATCTTTGGTGATGGTGATCTCCCGTGCGTTTGTTCTCCACTGGAAAAACTCACTCGAGGTCCGTTGTTTAAACATCCAACGCTCTGGTTCAACTCGTTCGGTGTGGTTCCTGTCACCGCTATGACCTGGTTGCTTAAGGGAACAGAAAAAAAACCCTTGACGCATGAGAGGACGTCATCTCTTGCGGCGCTGAAGTGAAGCTAACTGGTGTATCGTACGTACGTACGCAGGCGTTGGCGTGCGGGACCCTATGACATCTGGCTGCATAGCTCACGGACGCAGCCGTTGTCTGATTAGGTAGGTTGGCGGATGAATAGGTACAGACGGAGTTGTTGGGAGGATGCCCGGCTGGGGTGTGTAAGACCAAGACCACAGAAATTTACTGCATGGGACTGAAAATTGAGGTCCGTGATACCATCATGACATCTTTTGCATGGGGCTTCATAATTAGACGGACTCGGCATTAAGACGGACCTGATTAGCATCCATCTATTATCAGACTATTTACCGGGTCAAGATCTCGTTATTTCCCTCGGACGGGTCGGCTTCGGCATCTTTTGGATATGTATGCTTCAGATCCTTGGATGCGAAACTCAAACAAACGACATGCCGAACGCCCTGAAATTCGGGGAGTCGGGGCTAAACCGGTCAAGAGAGTTCTGACGTTTGCCATGTCTTGTCTCGGAGTGACAGACAGCCTCGTTTGAATGGCCAATGTCTCTGCATCTTTTCCAAGACATGCTGCATTTTTCAAGGGTTCATGTCTCTAATCAAATCCATGTCTAGAAAAAGTAACGACAGCAAAGCCTCATACATGATTGCTGCGTGTCAGCTTTGGAGATAGACCAGTAGGCTGGGACATGTTCCCATTCTCGTTTCTGTACGTCGTACTCTCTTAGATACCCCCGGCCTCGCTGCAACCTGGCGGCCCGATGAGATGCTATTTCGAGCCTAGGTAGGTGATGACTGAAGTGACTGATACCCTGGGCTGCGACTCGAGCAAGGAGCGCCAGCAGACACACGACTCACAGCAAAGCTTGGCACGGGGACTTGCAACTCTAGACTACCACCTGCTAAACGCCGGACTCGACATCTTTTGGCCGTGAGAGGGATCCAGACATGACGATCCATTTTGAGCAATTCGTACAGCAACTACAATAGCTAATCCCTAGCTTCCGGCCCTGGGTCCCGTCAAGCCACCGCCGCCATCTTATTTCCTTTCAACTCAACTTCCCCTCACGGAGCCGAGGATGGCGAGCGGGGGGCGTCTTCTTGAGCAGAGTCTAGACCAGCATTACTTTATCTGAAGGATAACGGCAGATGCAACATGAGCCAGTCAAAGTCGAGCGACTCAAGCCCATGTTACATTCCAGTCCCGTTGGACTTTTGTAGACGCATCCAACTGCCGCTCAAGCTCGATAGTCCAAACTTTGTTTCCTAGCAGGCGCGTTGTGCGCAGGAGCTGGAGGAGGAGGAGGAGGAGCTCGAGTAGTACACTAGCTCCCCATGCTTGTTCAGACTACCTGCATCAGATGGCCAGGATGTTGAAATGCCTAGAATAGTTACACTGAGGCTGGCATGGCTTGCACAAGCACGGCAACGGTGCTGAAACTACTATCTCCGGCACTCGCATCTGGAATTGCTCTGCTCCACGCATGCCGCACGCGAATTGACTTTGACTCTTGATGGTTGGTGGGCAAACCAGCAGTCAACAGCTGAAGCATCTGCAGGTGGTGTTGCCATGAATTGAGTTGAGTTGCAACTGTCATCGACATACAGGCATAGGCGGATGCGACATAAAGTTTATGCGATGATCACAAGCCCAAGCTGCACGCGAGTTTGCACCATTGCACTTTTGACTCTGTGGTGCTGTACTGTACCTCAGACACCCACATCCATCCAAGCCCCGTCGTCGTAATCTCGCACGCATCCCCGAGACAACTCTAGACGGCGATGAGTGGGACAGTGGGAATAGCCTCATCAAGAACAAGGCAAGACAGAGGGAAAAAATGCAAATGAAGCTGCAACCATGGAGAAGACCCCACTGAAACCTGCAGAAATAAGCAAGTAAACCGAAGAGTGGAGATGTTTTTGGGGTGAAAAAAACCCAAACCCTAACCGAGGGAATCGCCAAAGCCGGGATAAAACCTGGAGAAAGACAGACAGATAAGCAGGAGAAAGGGGGAGGCGAAAAAGGAAATGGACAGGTCATGAAGTTCATGTAAAGTTACATCAAAAGTGAAGTAAGCTGAACTGAAGCGAGACCGCCATGTCTCTCTTCCTGCATGTTCCATTCCTGTCTGTGATGCCCGGGTATTAAAGATTTGAACCTCTGTTTGTTGAATATACAACCCCCGCTTAACTTGACAGGACAGAGAAGTTGGGGAGCCAAGACGTCAGCGGCTGCTATGTGGCCGTGACCTTCAAGTCTGCAGTTGAAATTCCACTCCAAGAGTCTCTTATTGGTTCTGAGAGGGGAGAGCAAAAATGAAAGACACCGTTGAAGGAAGAGAGCCAATAACAGCAAACTCGACCCTGGTCGAAAGCATGCAGAGCCATAGACGGCTCGTAGCGCCGGGGCCGTTGATGGGTTGGTATGTGGTTTTAGAGGTCAGGCGTCAATGAACAACGAACGACATGATCAACATGCAAAACGTAGATGGGATTGGAGATCCCGAGGCACAAGAGCGATATGATGTGATGCGAATATTGGTAAATCGTCAAGAATAAATAGATATATAGATAGAAGGCACCAGGCCGTGGTTTGCGTGTATCTCCACGATGAAGAGAATAGAAGACAAGACATAACATAACATACAAATAGTCCAACATGTCCATAGCGCCCGTGAAAGAAACAGGGTATCCGTGAGTGTACAACAAGAAAATAAAAGGCATGATAATGTAACAAGGTTATCCCATCCCAAAGAAACTCCATACATGATCGTCGTCAATACAAAAAAAGGGTGGTCATGAAAAATAAGTACAAGAGACGGCAGAGCTGCAGTGATACTTTACTGCATCTCACATGAGGCAGTGCCCTGATGCTTGCTCGCTCTCTTTTGGGAGGGGTGAATCTGCCACCTGCTGGCTGGCTGGCTGAGCCTGCCAAGTGCTGATCCGGAAGCTGACGGGGGGATAGCCTATAGACTGACGTTTGATGCCGGACATGCCGACCCAATCACTCGAATGCCCTGGACTTGGAAAGACGGTTCCTGAGACTTTTGGGCAGAGCTTGACGTGAATGGGTGATTGATGGTATGTCGTGGCCGTCGATGTCGCTTCGGTTGGGTTGTTTGGTGTAAGAGTGTGCCAATTCATTTCGTCCTCGGGGTGCATTGGATGTTGTTGTTGACGTCCAACTGCTCTGTGGCGATGGATGGATGATGGATGGCTTTTTGCTCTTGTGTTGTAGTGGGCTGCCAGTGGCTGGCCCGTGGGGGATGTATTCATGCGGCACGCTGGGTTAGAGGCCGAATATCAATTCCTTTTGTGCCGAAAACGGTCTGTCTTGTTTGGTTGGAAGATCATGTTTGGGTTGTTAACCAGAATCGCGTTTCATGTCGCAATGTAATTTGTTTCCCTCCGAGAAAAGAAAAAAGGTGTTGTGCTGTTGAAGGCTCTTGTCGTTCATTTATTTGTAGCCGACCATCTTTGCGCAGCGTTCGCAGTAGTAGAGGTTGTGAGCGATGCGAACCATGCCCATGGTGCTGACGTCGTCGGTGGAAGTGGCCTCTACCGAGCGAGCGCATCGCATGCAGCGAAGCACCTCGACGGAGGCGATGGGAAGAGCGATTGAGTCCATGCTGTATCTGTGGCCGGAGCTGGAAGAAGAAGAGTCTGAGTCGGAGCCTGTAGAAGAGGGAGTTGACGAGGTTGAGCTGGATGATCCAAAGTGGTGACTTGTAGGTCTGGCAGACATGATGAATGGATGGGGGGGGGAGGGAGGTGATATAGATATAATTTGATGAGTGTATGTATGTATGCACCACAAGGGGCAGAGCAGGGCAGGGCGGGAAGAGCTAAAGCCTTTTTTTGTTTGTTTCAAGTGGATGGGGATGCGCTGGCGCTTTTGGTGCTCGGGCGTGCTTTTTTTTTGCTTTGTACTCTGATGGCTTCGCCCTCAAGGGGGACTGTGCTTGTTAAGAAGGATGAAAGTGACCAGGGGCCTAGGCTTTGAACTCTGGAGCCTTGAAAAAAAAAACCCGCCCGGGGGAGGGGGTGGGCGTGTGTGGGTGGTGTAGAAGAATTGGAAGAAGCCCGAACTGAGCGAACAGGGCCAGGCCTAGGTTGTACGCTGCACGAGCAGAAATACGGTAGAATACGGTTGTGCAGTGCAGGTGGCTGAGGCTTAGTCCGGCAGGATGCAGCTGAGAGAGATGGAAGGGTCCTTGATTTAGGTATTTGAGAGTTCACTGAGAGAGAGTTCTAGGTGGTCCAGGGGTATCGAATCGGCTCGTATCGAGTTATCGTGGATCAATTTCCAAGAAAGGGGACAGAGTGTAGGTTCTGGATTCAAGGGCGTTTTGGTTTCTGGGAGGGGCGAGGAGGCCTTTTTATTCAGAATGGCTTTTTCTTGAGTCTGCTAGCTTAGTAGGTAGCATAGCATAGGATACAGTAGCACTCCAATGCCAATGCAACTACGCGCAACCAGACCAGACCTTAGAAACAGGGCAGTCCAGTGAGTGTGTGTGTCGATAATTACAGTAGCAGGTGGTCTTTGGTTCTGGGGCTACGTAAGTTTTTAGTTGCTGCTAAGCCTGGATCGACGATGCTCATCCCCTCCCATGCCCATGCCCATCCCATCCACGGAGGTGTCTTGCGAGACGGCGTAAGGATCGGCAGCGGGTCGAGAGAAACAGCAGCAAGACATTGCCAAGCTCATCAAAACGGAGAGAGAAAATCAAATCCTCGCTTGCACACACCCCTTCTTCAGTTATTTACTTCAATTTCAATGCAGCATATGAGGTGAGGGGATTGATTACCCAGCAACCATAAATTGTTGAGTCTTGGCTTGAACTCGGTATTACTG
This sequence comes from Fusarium verrucosum, assembly GCA_013623715.1. Taxonomy (NCBI): domain Eukaryota; kingdom Fungi; phylum Ascomycota; class Sordariomycetes; order Hypocreales; family Nectriaceae; genus Fusarium; species Fusarium verrucosum. The sequence continues at coordinate 47,003 of JABFFJ010000221.1, forward strand.
TATACCTACCTACATACATACATGTACGACAGATCAAGAGGGAGGGCAAAAGTGAAAGAAAGCTGCTGCAGCTGCAAAACAGACAGACAGAGTCAAAAACGGAGGAGGGGCGTGTGACTTGGCGAATAAATCACAACAGGACTGACCGATGCAACGTCAGGTCTTGGGTCCTGAGTCCTGACCAGGCGAAATCCGTCCGTCTCCATCGTCCGTTTAGTGTTTACCCAGAACGAACCCCGTCGCTCCGTTTTTGACTCACTCTATTAAGTTTATGCGATGAAACGGGGCTTACAATCAATCTCCAGTCCAGCTTTGTTTTGGCTATGTTTGCGATTGCGGGTAATATCTTGTGTAAATGAAGCATCGCGTCGTATCTAATTGATTATTAACCGAGTCTACAGAACTCTCTGGAAATTCCTTCATCCCCTGAGCCGCCCGTGATCATGAACATGATCATGTTGGCGACACCCAATTCGTCCTCTGCTGGGAAGCTGGCTGGCTGAAGCCGTCCGCCTGTCTCGGATATGCCTGTAGGCAACCTTACTCAACTGTAATATCTCACAGCACGCACGGGAAGAACGTGTACATTAGAACTGCTGACGACGCCAACAGGGCACAGGTTCAGCGCAACATATTCATGCGTTATTTCTTTTTCAGCAGTTACTCCATGTACTGTACACAGTAACCCAACTCCATAGCAACAACAAAAGTGAACGCGGAGAAATAGAATGTTACTGCAGTCATGTTTTGTTGTTCCGTTTCTGTGTTGCTGTCAAATGGTTGCTCCGGACTCCTGTAACGGGGCCTTCCATGCCTCATGGAAACTTCCTGCAAATTAGATTGCAGAGTCTCACGTTTATGATTGTACCTAGCTTCAGGGCCCAAAAGCCCGTGCTTGAACCCTGTGCCTGTCTGTATCACTGTAGCCTCTCACTCTCGGTGGCTTGGACCAAGGATGAGTTGTCCTTTGTTGCTCTGACAAGATGAGTCAAACCCTCGGGTGCAACAATTCTAGGTAGGTACCTAAACCGACCGCCTTATGCTTTCCATTCTTCCTCGTGAAGTTGGGGTTCACCGGTAAATCAACCCCGGATCAGCCAGCTCAGCCCGGCAAGGGCATATGTATGTAGGTACAGGGATTAGGCAAAGCAAAAAAAGAAAAGAAAAGAGAACATTCAGCTGACTGTGCGCCCGTCGTCCGCGGATGCCTGCTGTTGGTCTTGATCGGAAGTGCAGTGCAGTTCAGTCCAACTGACAGACTTTTTCGGGTTGTACGGCATGGGATGGGTCGCTGATAGTGGCGCTTCAACCGCCCCCGAGAAGGCCGCGCAATTGATTGCAATGAAATGATATAAGCATCTGTCACATTTAGACAATGGGCGTTCGTTCGCGTCGGACGGCAGAGCAGGCAGATGCATAACTCGACCCTTGTTGTGCAACCCAACCAGCATATGTACATAATATGAAGGGCGGATCTGTGGATGGAGTCTTGGATTCCAGGGCGGGTTTCACGCATATCGCGGACTTGGAGATGCATACTTTCTAACCGACCGTGCTCAACGCATTAACATAAACAGACAATTGTCATTGTTGGATTGTTTGGTTCTCAAAGCATGCAAGAGTCGCGATTGGGCGCCAGCCAAGCTTATGTGTTAGCCTGTCAGGGCATTGCAGAATTGTAATTGCAAAGTTTGTCCTTGTATAAAAACCTGCGATTGGATGGCTGTCACTTACAAGCCTCAATCCTGATGCAACCTAGACAGACAGACACCAAAGGAACAGAGCCGCCGGCGACGCACACCATGATCTGAGCTCCACCAAGCAGGGAGATGGCTTTGGTGAGAATGCTCAGTACTGTACCCGACACTCCGGGCTGGTCTCACCGGCTCCAATATTTGACTGATGTTGAAAATGGACCCCATTCTTCGAGTGCTGACCGAGAACAAAGGCGGGAACCCTGTCCTTGCATGATGAGCCTGAACCGTTGGATTGGGCTCTGAGCTAGTGTTAGTGTACCCAGAAATAACTGGTCTTGAAAGGCTGTAAATCATCGTGTTGGGTTTTTAACAGGGAGCTCTATTGTTGAAGTACAATGCAATACTTTTGGTCTTTGATGGATGGTGATAATGCCTGCTTGTCTCTGTTGCTTGGTCTGTGGGCCATGCTGAGATGAATTGCTATTTCGAGTTTATCCTCCCGCCCTTTATCTCCAGGGGGGGGGGGGGAGCCCTGGCCGTGACTCACCAAGACAACGGATTGTCAAGATGCAACTCGACGAGGCTTTCCGCTCCACTATATCAATATCGCAGTAAACAGAAGTGAAACGGAGTTAGCGAACGGAGATCTTGGCAGGACGTTCCGTTCCGGTGTTTGAGGTCTGGTCCAAAACAGTCCTAGTGCCATCGGCGACTCCTTTGATGACACAGCCAATTTCCGATCATCAGGGCACAAACAAGGACGAGAACCTTGGTTGGACCACAAGAACAAGATCGGGAGAGGATCAAGCTTCGGTTTCGTTTCGGTTTTTTTCGACTGCTGTCTCACGACTGATTCGGAGATATCCCCGCTTGATGGAGATATCTCGTCGATTCCGTGGTTATTTGCCGCGATGGCTCTCCTCTCTTGTGGGTTGAGTCCAGAGCATTCTAACGAGATGGATGAATGTTCTGGACGGATACATCACCAGACAGACAGACAGACACCTGGTCAGGACTGCCGCTCTGCTGATGCGGGAAGGCCTTTTGTTGAGCATGAAAAAGCAAGGCATAACATGTCATCTCATGGCATGGCATGGACAGAATTTAGGATCTCGGCAGGCTTGAACATCTCGATGGCTTCACTGTACATGCATGATTGGATTGGCTACCAAGGTTCGAGTCGTAACGGGTGCCTTGCCAAGACCACGGAGAAGTTTAAAAAGACCATTCACGCTATCACAACCGGCCGAGTCCATGTTAGTGGTGCTCGTAATCCGGCACTCGAGACAGCATGACACGACAATGCCATCGGCATCGTAGCAGCAATCGACATGGCGAACTTCCCTCACAGACTCCGGAGCACCTCCGTCGTCTTGTGCTTTCTAGGTGCACCCTGCAGTTCATGATGTTGAACCAAACAACCGCATAACTGACAGGGTTGAGCTTCTCGATCGCAGCAGCTTATCGTCGTCTAGTGAGCGACCCCAGACATCGCGGGGTCGTGGTTTTAGCTACAGCTACAGCTACATACAGCTACAGCTGTCAGTAGCCGTCGAATGATGCAATCAGTATTCATTTGACATCGATCAGCAGCGCTTCTGTGCTAGGACTGACGTTAATCCACGTGTAATTGAACCATCTCGATGCCCAGAACCTGACTTATTCATCGGATCAGCGAGTAAAACTGGAGTGATGATCGAGTTGCCGGGCCTGGGCTGTCGGGAACGCTTATCAGAACCCGCGATCGTCGTCTATCACCTTTTTTTTTCGCCTTCGATGGTACAGTGCCAGTGCCTCCCGATGAGAAGACGATTTGTGGGGTTTTGAGCTAGGCGATCTGATTGATGGATGGATTCGTCAGACGAACATTAATTATCAGCCCAGGCGTGGGATGAGAACCTGTTTGATCTTCGTTACAGAGGAATTAATCATCGAGATGTGTTTTGCGTAGACTGACTGAGTCAGAGATAGATACACGCTGACTGCACCGTCGCGTCGCATACAGTACATCTCGATCGATCACTAACTCAATACAGTAGTGTCGCTGCGTCCAACCCTTTATGAGAAACCGTTTTAAACTGGGCGGGTTGAGAGTTTGGGAGTAGCCATCTGGACACAAAACGGCCGCCCATCTGGTGGTGGTTTGAAGAAATCCATAGCTGTCCACCCACAATTCCGCAAATGCCCATGTCGAAACTACGAGAATTGGCACCCCTCTGGCCGTGATCTCCCTGCATTCATCGAATCGAAATTCACTTAGAAAGTGTATTTCTTCTCGTCCCTGGAAGCTACTCCGAGCTAAGCAAGACCCTTTGTTGTAGATCGATCTGGAACACGCTCTAAGAGCGCCTTCAACAGTGCTAGAGCCACATCGAGATGGGCGACGCCACCGGCCGAGATCCTCTACCAAACCTACGATGCTCATCCGTTATCTCGAATAGTCTCCCGTCCGGAGGAGCTCCTGCGAGCCAATGGTCTCTGGGCGTGGTATAGAGTATCGAGATGCTGGGCCTTGGAGGTTTCAGTTTTTGTTTTTATTCTACGCGTCCATGCTCAGGACAGTTCTGCATCACGAATTTACAGATGGAGGAATGGTCGCCTCATCAATGCTGTAGCTGTAAGGGATCGAGACAGGGCCTCATTACATCGGGGTTTTGGATGACCCTCTTCTCAAATCGCACCCCTTCTGAGCACGTAAGTTACATTCAGGACATACATATGTACGCGTATCCGTTTATCTGATGCGATACATACACAGTTACGCCGCGGCATTCTCTCCATCTAAAGCCAAGCCATGCCCATGCATGGCGCTGTATCCAAGACGACTCCAACCCCCCGTTCTCCCGACGGATGCGACGGATCTGTTCTTTGTCAGACGATCACGAATTGCTTGGCAATCCGTGTCATTACTTACAAACTAACAGTCTGTCTACAACACGGGTTTAAAGTAATCGCCGACTGATATATCCCAGCCAGTTGCTATTTCCGCTCTACCTGAGGAATAATGCCGCCCCAGCCTCAATCCGCATCAGCACCAGCATCAGCACTACACACCAAACTCCGAGTCAAGAGTCTAGACTCTGGCTTGGCAGGGTCCTTATCTTTTTTTCTTTTTTTCTCCTTCAATGGCGTTTTGAACCGGGGGTGGGGCCGATGGATGGTCCCCTTTGATTGAATGATCGACCCGCTTAGACATGAACAAACATGTGTTTTGCATATAAATAAATTAAAACATCCTGTCCTGCCACTAACTCTAGCAATCAATCTGTCACAGCCACGTTATTCCGACCGAAATCCTTCCTCCTCGCCCCCCAGCAAGCGCTTACAGAGCACCTCCACGCAAATGTTGGTTACATTGCAGGACTGAACTGGACTGCACTGCACCAGAGTCAAGTCCCGTGCGTCCGGGCTAGAATTCGTCTTGGCGGCGTTCTGTGGGAAATTAATTACCTTGAAAGGTGAGACGTTTAAAAATAATAATTCCATATTCCAGAATGCGCCATCTCTCAGCGCTTGGATCTCAATACGCACTTTCACACACGGGTCCGGGGATCTCAGGGCTGAATATTTATGGAGCGGTGAGCTCTTTCAAAATTAAGGGCTCTCTTGAAGGTTCTGGTTCTTTCATCTTTGTGAGACGATGGAGGCTCTAGAATGGCCCTTATGCTAGCTGCTCATCTCAACCAGTTCCAGATCAGAAGCTCGGCCGATATGTCTGTTTCGGTCTTGCTCTAGAAAACCCCGTGGCTTTATTTCTCCATGTGGTAGAGAATGCTTGTGCCGTGCCGTGCTGTGCTTGATGCATTGTAACTGAGCACTATGCAGCTGATTACTTTGAGACCAGAGTGCATAGGTAGGCAATCGCGGAAAACCCTCGACTAAGCGAGAGTTCCCGGGTCATGACCCCTCAGGTACTTACTTGGTCAGTTATTTTATCAGTTATTCTATTTGATATCTATCGGATCATAATGGGCCTCGGTAACGCCGATATGGAATAGGCCAGGCTTGGCTCTATTGATTTTCTTAGCAAAATCCCTGAGCGAATGTCGACATGGACGCCCGAGCCGGTCCTTTCACTGTGGTTTCGGTGTCTTTAAACCATGCTTGCCAGCCCTGGATAAACCGAGTGTCGTTGTTCTGGCTCGTGCCTGGTCCATGCTACGCCTCCGGAAAAGACCGTTATCGATAGCTCGGCATTCATACGACGCCCGTTGCTTGAGTTTGGGTTCTTTTCCGCCATTACCGGGCTACGACTGATTCGAGAACATATCTCTCCAACGGAAGCCGTACCCCGTGCAGTGCACTATCACCGTTCATTCTTCCGAGTCTTCTGTCGCCCTTCTCCGTTGCGCCTTGTCGTACCAATCCGACCAATGGCGACGGTCATTGACTCAGGAAACTCTCACACAGCCGTCGTGTCCTATTGGACAGCTTCCGGTTGATGGACTCTGGGAAACTCCTCGGGAATAGCCAGGGCCATCAGAGGCCGTTCTAGACCTTTGGCATGGGCTGCGTGTCCTCGTGGCTCGAGCCACAGTTCTTGGCAAAGGTTTTGAGTATCGTGGGAGCTTTGCTCCGCAGGTCTAGAACGTCCGCGACTGCTACTGTGGCGTTTCGGATGCGGCGGGAGAGTTATCGCAACGGTTTTGTGTCGCCTGGGTATGAGAATGACAAGGGGGGAGTTTGGGTTGGAAATGCGGGCGGTTACAGAGGGAGTGGTGTTTGTGATTGAGGTCACGCGAGGCTTGGCGAGAGTTGACTTGGGTGTTTTTGTTGGCTGGGTGCTTATGTCTTGGGCGTTTAGGACTGAGAAAATGACTGATTGCTTAACCTTGTGACCTAGAATCGTACAGGGTATGTGATTCGAAAGATGCTGCCGAGCTGACTGACGGTCAAGAGGTCATTTTCACTCCCTGTGCTTGCTCGGGTATTGAGGATATTGGTTTGAGGGTGCGGCCTCTCTGACCTGAGCATTTAGTTGGCTCAGAGCTTCGAGGTTGGTGTTGGGGCGTGTCTGCTGGGCATCAGGCATTTAGGAATGCGCATTTGAACAGGGTCAGGCCATTTGATGGGATTTCGATGCAAGACAAAGCCCCAAAGCTTCGAAAGAAGACAGCAGTGGGTTATACTTACAATATATATCTATATCTGTCCAAGTCAAGTTAATAAGCAACTATTCCTAGCTCCCGGGTGACTGCCGATCATCTCTGTATGGGGAATGCATGTTGATCTACTCCGGCATTTCTCAGGTACCAGGGGTTAGCTTGGGAGCTCTTTATTCTTGGAAACTTGTTTCGGAGCTTTTTTTACTTAATGCTGCCATTGGCTATAGACCCTCTAGTATTTCATTGCTAAGTGTGGTTATCCACTGTCAATGTTCCAAGAGCAAGGCCTCAATCGAAGTTGTTGAAGCACTTGATAGGCAGCTGAAGTTGCCAGCATGTGACTGGCTGGCCTCCAGCTGCCAGTTGGCACGTTACGTGGACATTCTATCAACTTCGTCATCTCACACTAAACCACTGCTCCTACTATCGACGGCAGCATCACTTCAGAATGAGCAAAGAAATCGACTTGATTGAGACCATGTCCATGTCTTCGATCGTTGACAGCCATTATACACCCACTCATACAACCACAACCGAGATAAGCATAGAATACACCGAGTCCGTTCCTTACCCCGGAGCCACCTTCATTATCCGCCACCGCGACTCCGGCAAAGTCATCACCATCGTGAACGGCGAACTACGACTCCGCCAAGGCTTCAACCGCAGAGGTGGCTTTCACTGGGATTGCATCGAACGGGACAGATGGTTGGGTTTCCGCAACTGTGTATCTGGAACTATCATCGGCCACAACGGGGGCAAGAAATTCGTCGCCGTTGCCACCAAGCACCAATCATATGAGCATTTTGCCCTCCGGCCGAGTCCCAAAGGTGGCTGTGAGCTTTTGACGCGGCATGGGGAGGAGTTGTGGAGTATGTCAGTTGGAGATAATGGGAATGGGTTGGTTGAGACTAAAGGTCAAGGTTCCTTGTGGGACTTTCTGAAAGTCCCGGACTATTGACATTCGGGTCTGATGATGGTTTATTGTTATATTCAGGCCAGAGTTGTGTGCATCAGCAAGTCATCTGAGAACATTTACAAGAGTTTCTATCCCTGGGAGGATGTTGTGTAAATATTTGATTAATTTCATAGTCTTTTGAGGAACTGGCTTCTTTCGATAAATTATGTCCTAGGTACTAAATGAAAGCGAAGGTCAAGACAAGTTAATCTGCTTAACCTCACATGATGTCTCCATGATATAAATCAAAGAGCCATGCGTGAAAAAGTATCCTTTCTTTTAAATTATCAAGACAAGTTGCCGTGGGATCCCGCCAATATAAAAAGTTGCAGAGAGGAAGTTGAAGAGAACTGTTCCCATAGAGCATCTGTTCCTAGACTACGGGCTTTGCATGTATACTATTTCGCTAGATATGTAGTTTCGTATTCCTGGAAATATAGCATGCTTGGATCATTACAGTCATGATACTACGTTTATAGCCCAGGAACATGATTCTACAAATAAGTTCGTGAATATTCTCCTATTATGTAATTCGAAAGAAAAGTTATCAATTCTTGAGGAGATATAGCAGTTCTTACGAGATTTTGAAACTCTGGGCATTTAGATATATATATTATACATAGTATTGTTATGTATATGAATAGGTTACTTCGTTGGATATTTGGGGAATAAAAGGCTCTTGAAGCCCTGAACCTTAATAAAGAACACATAAAAACACATATGAGGGTTATAATTAACCCCCTTAC